>JAKTWW010000306.1:0-25519 GCA_030582255.1 Hansenula subpelliculosa
AAACATTCTACGAGATCTTTTGAAACACATATAGTAGCTGTCTCTGAGGATGTTTAACTCATTGATAAATTTTACCACTGAATGAAATATTAAACGTGAATTACCAAACATAGAATGGAAACATCAAGCTATATATTATATAATATTATATAATATACAACAAATACCAGCTACTAATAGATCATGAATTTTATATTCCTTGTTCATTGTACCTTGTTAGCCCTTCGTAGGTATGTAGAATTCATTAAATATAAGACTAATTTCCACATGTTACAGCTCATATGTACATTAAAATCTAAAGCATCTCGTTTAATAATAATCATCATGATCATATTAATTTAACCCAATATGCATTATACCTCTACTCACTTTAATATTTCATTGTCTAGACTTTTCACTCACAGAAGTACCTAGTAAATTACCTGATTTGACATTTAGAATGGTAAACACGAGCATACAAGCGAAAATTGAATTACCTCGGTCGTGAATTATAAATGTTTGAAGTTTGAAGTTTGAAGTTTGAAAATTGAAACTTTTTCATTCTCGCTTATAATAACAAACAATATATGGTATTATAATATTTCGGAAAAAAGTTAATGTGGACTTTTAGACAGCTACATCTTGCATTATTGATTAATATGTTGTGAAAATTCTACGTTAAACTAAATTGCATCATTTTTAGTCATAGTGGCGAATTTTGATTGTTTCTCAAATTGAATATTTGGGTTCGTAGATCAACTTCATAGGTTCATGGGTTCATGATGATAAATTGATATTAGATAATCTTGATACAGAAGGGATGTCTCATGCACTCGTTAAATTTGCAGCAGTTATTATAACATCAACATTAATATATTTACAATATTTACAATACTTCAAAATTTTTTCGAACTCGGATCAATATTTACATTTCATCAACATCATGTGTAATTCACGTTCCTGAATCCTAGTTCATGCTTTAAGTTGCAACACACAACTTACTTACCATTCCACCATTCCACGATCCCACTAAAAAGTTACTACATTAAGCTCATGTATAACTGCAACTTCTAAATCATATTTTTTGTACATCAAGCACTCTCAATCAATACTACATCCCTACTTTTTTAGATTCTTAATAAGTACAAATTAATAGGGTGAAACATCAATTGGATCAATACGATTCATGAACATGATTGAATTTTTTTATATATATATATGCTGCTGCACATATCCGATTTGGTATGAACGGTCAATTTTTTGAAACATTCGTGTATCGGTCTAGATATAGTTATTGATATAATCAAATATTTCTCGAGAAAAGTTCCCAAATATGATTAATACTTGTCAAAGCTCGAAGCTTTTTTTCATGTATATTGAATTCTTGAGATGCATAACCAATTAATTGACCACACGAGTGAAGGTTGAAATCTGCATTATCAATGATTATATAATAATATATATACTGATGTTTGAAATATGGAGTTTTCCGTGATGGAATTAATATACAACTACGAGACCCTAGCACGATTTAACAATATTCATTGTGTGGTTGTATCTACCAGATGCTATAAAATATATAGATATAATTTATACTTATAAATATCAATTAATGATTTGTAATAAAAATGATTGAATTACAACGATTTACGATTAATTTAAATGATCTCCATGATGTACGTCGTACGTACCTTGTTCTCAGTAATTAATGTTTATCCACAGCGCTCTTATATCAGACATTGTCTAAGACAAACCAATGTGGCTGCTCTTGTCCATCAATAAGTGTTGCTAAAACCTGGATTCAGCTGCTGTATGTATACTTTAAACCAGTTATAACTTCTTTGCATACATTCTCGAGATCAATTACTCGATTTATTTAGCCTAAATTGGTGATATTTCCAATTCATGATGTTGTTTCAGAACAGTACTGGTGATTGAAGATCGTAGAAGTAAGAAGTTGGAGGCCGTGTAATTGTTTCAGTGTCATGATTCACAAAAGATCAGTATATTCAATATTGTAACTTTTAATCGAGAACTAGTTTTTGACTATAATTAAAACATGATCATTATTCAAATAATGATGAGAGAGATGTTTGAAAGAACTGAGAATGATGATACTTATATATTGAGTCATTCTTATAGATGAGCTATTCATAAACATAACATATCATGATCAATTAGTAATTGGTGAGTCGTATACGAATTTCCCACCCACTGACCATGGCACATGATTTATCGCATTAGAGAGTCCTAGGTGCCAGATCTTGAAGAAATGCATCAAGTGACGAAAATAATTTATGAATGATCTTGATGATATATATATACCCAAGCTCAACTCAATTGTACATATGATGATGTTGTATCATGAGATCCAACCAAAGAATACCTTCATTAGTTAGTGCACTGATTATATCAAAGTCATTGAATTGAGATCATGTTTTGCTGGCTTCTAGAATCTCACAGTTCGCTAATGATACAAGATTAACGTTGTTTCAAACCATTGATTATTTATACATGGAAGGTTCAAAATGAAAAATTCGATCCAACCTTAATGCCGTGCTAATCTAGCTTATGATTCTTTAAATAATACACATCATATAAAAGAACGATGGTTGAATACAACGGTGTAATTGTATTGTCTATAAGTCTACGTAAATGTAGCGAAGAGTAAAAAAAAATGGATGCTTTAGACTGAAAAGTTTCGCCAAAAGTCATGAAAGCTAAAAAATTAAGATGGGAAGGGACATAAGGACATAAGGACATCGGAACATTTTGTGGTTTTGATAGTATGGATGGATGGTCATTTTGAAAGATAGAGCTGATTATTCACTTTTTACTGACAGTCATACCTGCTAGAATGTGAACATTTCAATGGATACTGGTTTGTTAGTTTGATAAAAAGACAGGATAAATTGATTGATGTTCAATTGAATGATTTAAAGCTGGTCACAAGGAAGGAGTTTGATCAAGTTAAATGATGATGGCTTGTCATTCAAATTCACAAATATTCAATGAATTTATTGTAGTGTCTTGTATCTTCGCCTTATTCAATTGTCATTTAACCGATATAAGAGTTTATCTAGTCATGAAATAATGTTTTTGATATAGTTATACACTAGCTACACTTACATAAGCAGCTGAGATATTTACCAAAAGTATCAACACCAATACCCCAACTTCCTACAATTATAAAAAGCCACAAAAAAAACGTACTTTCAATTCAATTTGAGAACTAAATTGTGTTTAATATTTCTTTAATTAGTCACTGCAGCTGTAATTGAGACACCTAGCATAATATATCGTTGTCATGATTACTTTTCTTCATCATGACCATGTTCAACTTGGAATTCTAGATACAAGACCGATGGATTATACACATGTTTATCAACTACCTAATCCAACCCACTCCTGTTAAACAGTGGATGCCATAACCCAGCCTATCACACATCGGATGAACGTAAGGTTGTTGTAGTTTGTAAGTGGTTCAATTGTAATTAATGGATGTGCCATTATGGATTGTAGATATCACTATTAGGAATCCGAAGTGTTGCACACACGAATCTATTCCCAATGAATGACAAATGGAAATTTCAATTAATTGAATTTTAATTTGAATTTTACTTGATGAGAGCATTGCTGGAATAACAATTTACAAACCATGACCATGTATCAACTGTGTCATTGACTGTTTGTGATGTTTCAATTATTAGTGCTGTAATGTCTCCATTTGATGTCTCCAGTTGACCGTTGTCTCAATACACTTGGTTTTAATGACCTTTGTTTACACATATATCGATGATATATAAGCATCAACAGATCTCATCATCAACTTCAACACAATTAGTTATCAACATCAACATCAATTTCAACAACTACCGCCATGTCCACATTTCAATATCAAGACAAACTTGAAAAATTACCAATACCTGACCTAAAAGAAACTTGTGACAATTATCTATCTGTCCTAAAACCATTACAAACTGAAGCTGAACATAAAGAAACAATAGCCGCTACACAAAAATTCTTGAATGGTATTGGTCCTTATTTAGATGAACAATTGAGAGAATATTCCAAAACAAGATGCTCTTATATTGAACAATTTTGGTACGATTCTTATTTGAATTATGATTCCCCAGTTGTGTTAAATTTAAATCCTTTTTTCCTTTTAGAAGATGATCCAACTCCAATAAATAATACTCAAGTTAAAAGAGCTACTTCATTAACTCAATCTTCTTTGGAATTCGTTCGTGCTTTAAGAAGAGAAGAATTACCACCTGATATGATTAGATCAACCCCATTATGTATGGATCAATATCATAAATTATTTGGTTCTGCAAGAATTCCAACTTCAACAGGTTGTGTTATGCAAAGTGATTCAAATTCTCATCATATTATTGTCTTATCAAAATCTCAATTATATTGGTTTGATGTTTTGGATAAAGAAAATAATTTAATCCTTACTGATGATGAAATGTCTATTAATTTTCAATCAATTTTACAAGATTCTTTTAAATCTTCACCAACTGAATTAGCAAGATCAAGTTTTGGTGTTTTAACAACTGAAAATCGTAAAAATTGGGCAAATTTAAGATCAAATTTACTAAATGATCCAATAAATTATAAAATTTTAAAGATTATTGATTCTGCTTTATTTGTTGTTGTCTTGGATGATATTGAATTAAATACTTTAGCAGATTTATCTAAAAATATGCTTTGTGGAATTTCAAAACTAGAAAAAGGTGTTCAAGTTGGTACTTGTACAAATAGATGGTATGATAAATTACAATTAATTATAACTAAAAATGCAAAAGCTGGTGTTAACTTTGAACATACAGGTGTTGATGGTCATACAGTATTAAGATTTTGTTCAGATATATATACTGATTCGATTTTAAAATTTGCAAAATCAATTAATCCAAATTCTCCATCAATTTGGAAATCAAAATCTCCTTCAATTATTAATAAAGATGAAATTGATACAAATATTATAACAATTCCAAGAAAATTAGAATGGAATTTAACTTCAGATTTATCCTTATCTTTAAGATTTGGTGAAACAAGATTAAGTGATTTAATTTCACAAAATGAATTTGCAACATTAGAATTTAAAAATTATGGTTCAGATTTAATTAAGAAATTAAAATGTTCACCTGATGCTTTTGTTCAAATGAGTTTCCAAGCTGCTTATTATGCACTTTATGGTAAAGTTGAATGTACTTATGAACCTGCAATGACAAAACAATTTTTACATGGTCGTACAGAAGCTATAAGAACTGTTTCATTAGAATCAAATTTATTTGTTAGAAGATTTTTTGAAAATGTACCAGGTGATGAAAAATTAGATTTATTATCAAAAGCATGTAAAAAACATTCAGATACAACAAAACGTTGTTCACAAGGTTTAGGACAAGATCGTCATTTATATGCATTATTTTGTATTTGGAAACGTTATATTGCTGACTCAGAAGAATCTTCAGTTCATGAAGATAATAATCCTATTGATGAAGATAATCAATCAGATTCAACTTTAGGTAATTCCGCTCCTGTTACTCCAAAATTTGATAAAAATGAAATTCCTTCAATATTTGCAGATTCTGGTTGGGACAAATTAAATAATTCAATAATTTCAACTTCAAATTGTGGTAATCCATCATTAAAAGTTTTTGGATTTGGTCCGACTGCATCAAATGGGTTTGGGATTGCATATATTATCAAATCAAATTCAATAACAGTTTGTGTTAGTTCAAAACATCGTCAAACTCAAAGATTTATTGATACTTTGAAAAATTATTTTGAAGAAATTTCACATATTTATAAACAAAAATTAGTTATAAATGAAAAAGAAAAAGAAAGAGGTAGAACTGCATTACAACATACAAGATCTGGTAACTTAAATTATCTTTTAGGTGGTTATGGTTATTTTGATTTAGAAGATGATGAAATTAAATCAAGAGGTAATAGTCCTGAAAGATTTGGTTTTAAAAAATCTGGATTTTCAAGTAGGCAATTGAGTGAAAAGTTAAGATTAGCTGAATATTAAATAGACCAAATTTATGATTATTATTTGTATAGGATTTATAAATGAGTGATAAAATAGGATATTAAGTGTAGTATAGGGAACGATTGACTGTATTGTTGTACTTTTTTGTGAACTAGACTAATAAGAAGTGAGGTTCCATAACGTATCATATGATTAGCTTAGGTCTTCATCATCACCAAGCTTCATAATTAGACAGCTTTATCTATATTAATCTTGAAAAAGCATGATGATTTGATCAAAGATATAAAAGTTATGATTTCCCAGAATCAACTGGTGTCGCATATTTTATCATCTTTGATCGCGGCGCCAAATTTTAACATGGCAAACTTTCAACTTCAACTAATCTAGGGACTTCAATCAAGTCATTTGAGATTTCAAGTTTCCAAAACTGTTATTTAAAACCTACAATATCTAAAGCTTCAATATCCAGTGGCATAGTGACCATCTACAACAAATTTTAACGAAATTATATATATTTTAATGAAAAGCTATTATACAAAACTAAAATCCGAACTAAAACTGAACTGAACTAAACTAAACCAAACATGACAAAAAAAATTTTTTTTTTATAAACTACCATCACTGAAAAATCTGTAGTAGAATTAAGTTAAATTGTTCATAATAATAAAGCAACACCAGCAGCTAAAGCACCACCAATGACACCACCAGTGATTAAATTAGCACCACCTTCATACGTACTAACTGCGGCAACTGATGAAGTACCATTTGAATAATTCCCACTATTATAAGTTGAATATAAAGTTGGAGTTGTGGTAACTTGAGTTGATGCTAATGTTGATTTTGTAACGGTTGGGGTAGTAGTTTCATCAACATAAGTGATATCATCTGATGAAGCTGAACCTGATGAAGCTTCAGTGGAAGCAGCAGCGACTGATGAAGTTTGAGATGATGGAATTGAAGAAGTTGATGAAACAGTTTCAGTAAATGATGAATCCACAGATGAAGCACCTGATGAAGAACCTGGGACAGTAGTAGTAGCGTAAACAATTTCATCACTTTCACTATCAGTAGCAGTTGCAGTGGCAATTGCTTTTGAAGTAGTTGTAGCACAAGCATTATGAGAACATGAAGTGATTGTTTTTAAAGTTGTTGAATCTTCACTAACTTTAGCAGTTGAAGTAACTTCTGTATAAGCAGCGTAAGCTAATGATGATAAAGCAATTGGAGCAGCAACAGTTGAGAATTTCATTTTTTTAATTGTTTTGAAGAGTATTGAGTTGTTGTTGTTGTAGTTAAAAGCTTGTGTTGTTTAATGAATGGATAATAGTTGGTATAAAACTAATAATTTTAAATGAATGTAAAGTAGTTGGATTAAAACTATTTAATACTTGATAATGATTAATGAAGAATAGAAAGAAAGAATAAAAATAATGAAAAAAAGAAGGAACTTTAATGATTTTTATAGTTTTCTTGAAGGTTATTTGAACAACCTCCTTTCATAGCAAATATTCAATTCCATTATAATCAAATATGTATACATTGAACATTCATTTACTATGAGATTTTAAAAATTCGCCATAACGCGTATCTTATTGTGTAACGTATTTGAAATATTCTCGTGTAGCAAGTGTTAAAAATTGTTCAAATTTGGACTTGATGTATGCAAGATCTTGGTGTGTTTTTTAATATGAATTGTATAAATTTGAAACCGTGTCTTAGGGGGATCTCCCACTAAAATAAAGTATTGTATACATTTAATCATTGATTCACCGAAAGGTTATGTCTTTGTATATGAGTTGTATGTGGTTCTGTGTTTTGGTATTGTCAAGAATTATGTATCTCATGCATGATGTTTGTAAATAAATAAGTTCTTTCCTTGCATTTTTGTTTTCATTACACGTTAAATTTTTCCAAAATGCACATCAATTTTTTTTTTCGCGTATGGTGAGTTACGCGACGCGTTAAGTATAGTCAAAGGAGTTGAAGTTTTCAAGTTCTAAAGGTTTGTAACGTACAATATACATGGGAAAATACCTCTAGGATTATTCAAGTCAAGGGACTAAAGACATTCTAGAATAATTATTGATGAAGTTAGAGAATGATAGGTATAGGCTAAGTTTTACAGTATAATGACCAAGGCTGATGAAACTAATCCAAAGATCCTTGATCCTTGATCCATCCATCAGCCATTGACTTTTCTATAACTAATGAATGGTAGGATCCTATCGATGTACAGGGTACCACCAATCATTGATATACACTACAGTCTTTAGCCATTGTATATTCCATCGCACCCTTTTTCCCTGTTTCCCTGTCTGATGTCCATCATGATAATCATAATCTTCTCCAGTCACATGACCCAGAACTGAGCAGTAGTTTACCCTGTTTTCCCAAATCCATCCCTTTGGGCAGAAATAGTGACACTATTTAAAAATGACAGATATACGGGATTTTGAAATTTGAAGGTACAGTACATAAAAATGATTGAATTTTCCCAGTAACAGGAAAACATTGATGGTGTTTTAAGTAGTAAAAGGCATTATTGTTATTAATTGGATGGGAAATGTTGAATAATTGATGTTATTGTAGGAGTTAAGGATTGGAATGTGATTTTCGTGATTAATTTAATTACTCATTGATTGTGCAGTTGGATGAATAGAAGTCAAAAAATGTAGAGTAACTAAACTTTAGTTTTACGACTTACAACTTATCAAAGGAGTAGTGTAAAAGCGATACTTTATGTGAAACATAGTTTTTATTGTCACTAAACTTATTTGATGTATTGGAAAGGGATGAAATGTGTATTATTGAATTGGGAAGTGTGTTTATACTAAATGAGACAATATCCATTACTTTTCCGTATGAATACATTTAATGGTCAACTTGTCAATGTCAAATGTAAGGAGTATTTGAATTGATTGAAATATAAACAATTTGAGATCACTTATAGTGGATGAAAATAGATGAATTTATTATTCATTAATAATATCTGGATTTTCCGCAGTTATGAACGCTCAATATAATTAAGCACACTAAACACAAATAACACAGCGCTTAGCTTCAACTTATTGTAATGATAAAAAAATATCAACTACAATGATATCACAGATAAAAAGCATTAAATTAAAAGATTTATAAGAAAGAAACAAAAAGTGTGAGTTAGCTACTCAATTAGTCATTTGATATTGGTATTGTTATCATTTTGAAACAATGGTGCCCATTGAACAAACATGACATTTCTCAATGGATTGAATTTATTCAATACTTTGAAATTAAGCAATTGAAACCACTTGATTTCAACCACTTGATTTCCACTTCACTTTGTATAAGCATTTTGTGGATAAGTTGGGCCAGAAGTATTACCAGTATGACCAGGAGGAGGACCTTCAGGTCTTTGATATTCCACATCATTTACACCAGATCCTGAATTATTGCCACCAGTTGTTTGATAATAATCTGGAGGTTGATTATATTGATTATATTGATTATTACCAGGTTGTTGATTATAATCATAATGATCACCTTCTGGTTTATAATAAGGTTGTTGTTGTTGTTGTTGTTGTTGATTATTGTTATTACCGTTCCATTGATAAGTAGTCCATCCAGTATATGGAACAGGTTGCATACCTTGAGCTTTTCTTTTAAAGTTACGTCTTCTGAATCCACAACATAGGAATAATATAATCAAGATTGGAATAACAACACAGAAAACCACCCACCATGGTCTATAAGTACTACCACGGTTATAACCATAGCTTGAATAGTAACGTTTGACTAATTGGGATATCTCTTGGGAAGGTAATGGAGCCATATTGATAATATATTATTGTCTTTGTTGATTGTAGTTTGTTGTATTGTCGTTAATGATAATAATTACACTGATTAATTTTCTCTTTTATACAAATATTATTTATTTCAAATGTCAAATGTCTTGTGGAAATGAGCAAGGACGCAACGAACAAAGTGAAATTTAGATGTAACAGGAATTGAAAGTGGGATAGTGACAACTGAAATGATATATACTACGATTGATATTTGTTATACTCGTAATACTAGTAGGAGTAGTACTACCAATATCTTTTTATATTACAATGACAATGTCCTATCAAGGCTTAGTTGTCATCTGTTGTTCATCTTCACATGGCCCATAGTCATGGTTCACGATTCAGGATTCGTGAATTATGGGTTCTGTATGGCTGAGTGTGTCCCTGGACCCTTTGATACTGGGGATTTATATGGTAGAATCTACAAGTACTACAATATGAGAAATGTCAGCAATAGACTGTTGTTAGTTTAGATTGTTGCTAGAATTGTGATGATTTCAGTTGTTTCCATTATGTGTTAGTTACTGCTCTATACAAATTGTCTGTCTAACGGCTGGTTGAGAACTGAGAACTGAGTGATACATGTCTGGCTGAACTAATCAACTCGTGTCCATTGTGGCAGAAGAGAACAACAGTAGAGTGTGATATGGTGGAGTGGTTACTCATCACAAGCAGTAATAGACTACCACATCGTCCTTGATTGTGCTACACAATACACACAATACACACAATACCCATGCTCTATACAACACAATAGTCGTTATCCCTGTCTTCGCCAATGGAAAAACCCAATCTGTTACCCGGATGTCCACCTTTTTTTGTCCATCTTCATCAACAACAAACGTAAACAAAGAACAACCATGAACATCACCGTTACTTGACACATTGACACAATAGATCTGGTTACATTGAGGCTGTCGCTGGTCTTGCTGCTGTTTATTGTTATCAACTACTACTCTCATCCACCGCTATCCACCCATTGATTAAAAACACATCTGCAAAGCGCTCACTACCTTCTCAATTACCATCATTTCCCTCTCACCCTTATTTTATCAATCCCAGACAATATAGACAATATAGACAATATGTCTTCAGAGGAAATTAAACAGTTAAAAGATCAAATTAGAGCATTGGATCATCATTCAAAATTAATACAAAATCAATTAATCTTTTTACAAAGTTCATTAAATGATGTTAGTATCACAGCTCAAAGTTATAAAATGGAATTTACTAAACAACAAAATCAAATTGCAAATTTAGCTACAGTTTTATTAGATATTGTTAAAGATAATCGTCATATTGAAGAAGTTCGTGAAAATCAAGTTTTAACTAAAATAAATAATATTTTTTCATTAGATACTTCATCAAATAATGATTTTAATGTTTCATTAACAAATTCAAATACTGGTGGTACTGGTACTGGTACTAGTAATAATCCAAATGCTCCAACTGGTCCAACAAATTCAAATTCAACAGATAATATAACTTCTTTAGCTGGTATTACTTTAAATCCAAATCAAACATCTTCTTCAACTCAACCAAATCAACAACAACAACATCAATTACCATTATTAACAAGTAATTCTCAACAATCTTCAAATGGTTCAATTTCAAATCATAATAATAATAATCAAAATAATTCAGCTTCTTTCCTAAACCCAAATAATAGAGTTAATTCAAATGATCAAAATTTATTGACATCTTCATCAAATCAATTCGAACAACAAATGCAACAACAATTAATGCCACAACATCAAAGACAATTACAATCTCAACAACATCAATCCCATTTACAACAACAATCTTTAGCTGCAATACAACAAAACTTTCAACATGAACAACAACATCATCGTCAACAAAGTCAAATTCATCAACAACATCATCAACATCATCCATCTCAATCTCAATCTCAACAATCTCAACAACAACAGCAACAACAACAAGCACAACAAGCACAGCAACAAAAAGCTCAAGCTCGTAAAGTAAATAAACGTAGAAGTACAAATCAATCAACTACTTCTACAGATGCTGCCGCTCTATTAGCTGATGATCCATTAGGTGGTTTTACAAATCCACAACCATCTCAACAACAACAACAACAATCATCTCAACAATCATCTCAACAACAAAAACAACAACAAATACGACCATCATCATTATCAACACAATCTACAACACCATCAATGCGTCAAATCCCAATTGCAATAAATCCAAATTCAACAAATGTTTCAAATGTAAATAATCAAGATTCAGAATCTGTTAAAAGACGTAAAGTTTATGATAAAGATTATGCATTCATAAAAGCTCCATCATCTGTTGAAGAAATTTGGAATGAATATTCCATTGGATTAAATAATCAACCTTCAATAAAACAATTAGAAGAAGAATACAAAACTGGTTGGAGAAGAGATCCTGCAACTTCTAAAAAATTTAATAGAAGAAAAGCCATTTATAGAGCTATTGAAAAAGGTATGGAAAAGGGTTATTCATTACAAAATTGTATTCAATTATTAGAAGATTATAGATATATTGATCGTGAAAAAAATTTAAAACAACCAATTGGTTGGTTATGTCATGGAAATTTACCTGATGAATTGAAATAATAAAAGATCAAAAATTCTTTAAGAAAAAAACTACTGTTAATTAATTTTTTTTTTTTTTTGGCTCCGTCCTACGTTATGTAATGTTATGTTATGTTATATTATGATCATGTATTATACTTATTATTACTGATTAATATTTATTTGTATTATAAATTAAATTGTATTATAAAAAAAAAAATTTATAAAAAAAACTACAGTAGTTCATATACGAATTTCATAAATTACAATATAAACATTCCAGCTTTTATCATTCCTAATTCATGATTCCATCTAATTCAAATCATCATTCCTAGTAGATAAATCCCTTCATCTAATGTAACATGTTTTGTTTTCAATTACGTGAATAAGGATGGAATTCATTTCTGTTATATCCTCCACGACCACGACCTCTACCACCTCTACCAGAACCACCATTTGGTCCACCTCTTGGACCTCTTGGAGCTCCATATGGTGCACCACGTCTTCTATAATTCCCATATGAACCATCATTATCATAAGGTTCTGGTGCACTTGATGGAGGTGGAGGTGGTATACCATTTTGTACTTGTCCTTCACCTTGTTGTTGTTGTTGTTGTTGTTGTTGTTGAGATTGAGATTGAGCAAATTGTTGTGCTAAATTTTGTAAATTTTGTGGTAATGCAGGTGTCGATTGACCTGCTTGTTGTTGTTGTTGAAATTGCATCCAATATTGTTGCATTTGTTGCCAATACAATGTCATTGCTTCTGGTGTCATACCTCCATATAATTGACCAAAAGCACCATTTGCACCAGTTGGAATAGAACCACCACCACCACCACTACCACCACCAGTGACAGCAGGGTTTGTCATTGGTTGATTAGGAATTGATGGAATTGCAGCAGGATTTGAAAAACCTTGTTGTTGTAAATAACGTTGTTGTTGTTGTTGAATATGATTTTGTTGTTGTTGTGGACCTCTTGGTTCTGCCCTTTTAACTTCAATTTGACGTCCATTAAAATCTAAATAACGACCTTGACAAACACGATCAACAGCTTCTGGTGCATCAAATGTAACAAATCCAAATCCACGAGAACGTCCTGTATCTTTATCCAACATTAATTGAGCATCAATAATTGTACCAAATTTACCAAAAAATTCTTCAAAATCCTTTGGACGAACTTCTGGTGCAATACCACCAACAAAAATTTTACCAGTTTTATCTTGTTCTTCTCTTGGAATTGCTCTTTTAGGATCAATAACTTTCCCATCAAGAACATGTTGAGTTTTAACAACTTCATCAACAGAACTTGAATTTGCAAATGTTAAAAATCCAAATCCACGAGATCTACCTGTTGATGATTCTCTCATGATTGTATGATCTATAACTTCACCAAATTTGGAAAAATATTCCTTCATACGTTCTTCTGTTGTATCCCAATCTAAACCTCCAATAAACATTTTACCAGCATCACGACTTAAATCAACTTTTTTAAAACTACCATTTGGTGTTGATTGTTGTTGAAATTGTGAATTGTTATTGTATGAATCTGCACTTTGACTAGTTGTTGAAGGTAATGGTGGTTGTGAAAGTGAATTTGAATCATTAGTTTCATTAACTGATGTATTTTGAGATTGAGATTGTTCTAGTGGTTGTGTAGTTGATTCATTTGATTCATTTAATTCATTCGTATTTTCTTTTGATGTGACTTTTTTTTCATCATCATCATCATCATGATTATCGACTTTATTAGTATCGTCATTAGGAGTTTCAGATTTAGATTCTGATTCTTTTGTTTCTAATTCAGTTTTTTTAGTGGTTTCTTGTTTTTTAGAATCATCATCAGATCCATAAATATCATCAAAGAGGGCTTCTTCATCATCAGATAATGACATTTTGTAAAGATAAATATGTAATTTTAATAAATTTATTGATTATCCCTCGACACGTTAGTATTAACTAGTGTACTTTTGATAAGAAGTAATTCTAATTGTTTAAAGAAAGAATAACACTGACTTTTATTGGGGGGTTGAAATTGTTAATTTGAAAGTATAGAGAATTCTATTTGATAACTATGGAAAATTAAACACCTAAACTATCAATTAAGTCCTCTATTTAAACCTTTGTTTTTATCAATACGATTGATATTTTTTTTAATAATAATATGTTATTCCCAAGAAAGAAATAATTGAATAACCGACACGATATATTAATTGCCTTATATATTATACCAGATATTTGAATTCCAAAAATGTATAATAGTTAAGGGATTTCGTGTATAAAAACTTTTCGAAGCTTTAAACAGAGAATTAAAATTTTCGCGGGTTTGTTGAATTTCGCGATTTTTTTTGCTGTTTACCCGTCCATTGGATTGTCTGGCTGGGATTTTAGGCAGGGGAAGACAAATCGTGGGCAGAGAGACTCCCTCTGAATTCCCATTAAGCTCTGCCCAGGCTCTGCCCAGGCTCACATCAGCCTCCTGCCCAACTCCTCCTCCCAGCTCCTCCCGCCCAGTGTCACAATGGACAAGGTGTGTCTCTCCTGTGTCTGTGTCTGTCTGTCTCTCTGTCTGTATGTCTTTACGTCTTTCTGTCTGTCCGCCTAGAGCCAGAAGACTCCAGACAGAGCGTGTCTGGACATGACAGGCTGCCCAGCGCTTCGGAACCTTTCCGTTTGCAGCGCTTGATGATTATTTGCAAAATATTTTTCTGGTATAAGCTCATCTCAAATGTATGGAATTCAACAGCTGCATCATTGTTGATTATTGGAAAGCTGCTGAGAGGGTGATAAACTGATTTATTGATCTTATGCCGCTTTGACCATGGGGAAACAATATTTAGTGTTTTTAGCTCAACAACATCCAACTTTCAGAGTCCCAGAATTGGAATCTTTAGGTGATTTACATGGTTTAAAAATTGATTTTTCAAATCATGATGAATCTATACCATTTATGATTATTACATTGGATAATGATCAAGATGCAAAAAATTTAATATCAAGAAGTGTTTTGGCAAAGGGAATTTATGAATTATGGGGGGTTGGTAACACGGAGGAAGAATTACATCAAGATGTTCAAACAAGATCATCAGATAAATTCTCATTATATCAAAAATGTTCTTTTAAATTTGATGTGATAGGATACCAAGGTAAAAGATCAAATTCTGCTAAAATCAAACTTATAGAAAGTTTTAAATATGTCGCATTTGAAGGTCCTATAAGGATGAAAAATCCAGAAGAAACATTTACAGTTTTAGAACATTATATCCCACCAAGTGAACGAGAAGCTGCAAAGACGCCATCAAAACTATATTTTGGTAGACAAATTGAGTTAAGTGCAAGAGAACGTGGTGTGTTGGATAAATATGATTTGAAAAAAAGAAGATATATAGGTACAACTACATTTGAAGCTGAATTAGCTTTAATTTCATGTAATTTAGGACAAGTTGGGCCAGGTAAAATAATGTATGATCCTTTTGTTGGTACTGGATCTTTTTTAGTGGCAGGTTCAAATTTTGGGGCATTAACTACAGGTTCAGATATTGATGGTAGATTAATTAGAGGTAAAGGAAATAATACAATCAAGGCAAATTTTAAACAATATAATACATCTTCATTATTTCTTGATGTACTTACAATGGATTTCACACATAATGCATTTAGACCAAGTTTAATTATAGACTCTATAGTTTGTGATCCTCCTTATGGTGTTAGAGAAGGTTTAAAAGTTCTTGGTGCTAAAAATCCTGATAGATTTGTTGGTAAAGAACAAGTTAAAATTGATGGTACAAAAGCATATTTAAGAAAAGATTATATACCTACAAAGAAACCATATGAATTAGATTCATTATTATGTGATTTATTACAATTTGCATCAGAAAGATTACCAATTGGTGGTAGATTAGCATTCTGGATGCCTACATCAAATGATGAATTTTTACCAACATTAATACCAAAACATAAAAATTTAGAATTAAAATATCATCTAGTTCAAGAATTTAATAAATGGTCAAGAAGATTATTAGTTTATATTAATAGAGGTGATGATTATAATGGTGAAGATAATAGAGGTGAAATTACAATTCCAGAGTTCAGAAAGAAATACTTCACTCCAAATAGTCAATCACCAAGTCCTGCACCAACAAATACCACTACAGAGAAGTAAAACTTCAATTTTGCATTAGTATATTATAAGAGCATTGTATTATATAGTTCATTATAGAGTTGGTTTAAAAGAAAAATTCATTTGAAAAAAAAAAAAAAAAAGTTAAAATGTAGAACTGAATAGCTGACTCGTCAGCAACTTATTTATAAATTATGCAAATGTGAATGAAGGAATAAATAGACATAGACTCGTAAGGTGGCTTTAATTGCAGTTAAATTGTTTTAGGGTATATCAATAAGAACAACAATTTGTTTGTTGATCATCTCTTGCAGTGGATAAATCAACACTTCTTTTATTTCTTAATCTGTGTTCATCGAAAAAGCATCGATGTTCGACTAGATCTTTTATAACATTATCAAATAATCCATAAACAAAGTTGGAATATTTAGCACTAACTTCAAAAACTGCATTTATCTTAAAATCTGGATATTGTTTCTTTATATGATCTAATAATTTTTTAATATCTTGTTTGAAAACTTGTTTTTCAGCTTGATCTAATTTATTCCCCACTAAATAGAAAACTGTTCTTGATAAATCACAATTATCATAACATTCTTTAATCCAATGATATAATCCTTCAAATGAAACTTTATCAGTAACATCATAAGTTAACAATACACCATTTGTACCTTTATATAAGGAAGGTATCAGATTTCTATATCTTTCCTGACCAGCAGTATCCCATAATACAGTTTTAAAAATCTTATTATCAACACTAACTAATTTAACTTTTAAGTCAACCCCAACAGTAGATTTTGAATTATTTTCAATGAAATAATCATCACAATATCGCACAATTAATGCAGACTTACCAACACCAGCATCTCCGATTAATAGGATCTTAATCATTGATGATGAACTATATTTAGAAGAATACTCGTCACTTATATGTTTCACACTATTGAATGAACTTCTTGATTCATCATCAATAAGTGATCTTCTTGATGATGTAGCTAAATGTGAATTAATGTTTGAATTAGAATGGAATGTAGCTTCGATGGGGATAATAGGACTGCCACTGGTATTCCGTATAATGCTTCTTCTCTTGTTATTCATTACTTATATATTTATTAAGGACTTTTGTTTGAATATTAAAGATTGGAATTGGATTTGAAGTCACCAATACGTCAACAGTTTAGAAATAATGAAGCTGAGACAGCGATTTATTGAAACCAAAAACAGAGGAAACTGGGGACTCAAAAAAATGAATTCTTTCACTATATGATGGGATTTGCCATGGAAATGGATGATGGTTGAAATGATTTCTGTTCGATATATCAATAGCGCTTTGTTTGGAACCTAAATGATGATAAGATCTTGTTGAGCTCTTTGTTCGGCTTTTTTAGCGAGCGAGCTGACTGACTTTTTTTTTGACTTTGGCGATGGATCGTGAGATTTTGGGTGCCTTTGAAAAATGGCAGACGTTAAACTACTGCAATTGGTAATTGATTACTGATTGGAATTGTTTATTTGACGGTGTATAAGCCTATGTGTGTTAGGGACTGGCCCTGTGCATTATACCAAAGTTGTTTTTCTAGGTGGAAGTGCTCTTGAATCTTCACGAAGAACTGTGGTTCTGTAATAGACTCACGAAATTTATGGGCCAGTATGATTTTAGTGTTCTTGTTGGATTCTCTCTGAAGGACATTTAAAAGGGCATCATAGTAAAGGGAATTATAAGTACAATCTGTTATTACAATCAGATCCCATTCTTCCACTGCAGGACTATCTTCTTCCCAATCCAACTCACTAAATTTTACATTATCTTGCACTTCATTCAAAATAATATTCAATTTACATATCTCTTCAGCATCAGCCAGATCCGTAGCCAAAATCTTGGATTTGGTGAACATCTTACTTAAATGTGCTGACACCAGCCCAATCCCAGTACCAAGCTCTAATATTTTTGATTTTGCCTCACTTTTCTCAGCAGCATCTTCACCAAATAAAAATTTTATAAATTGAGCTTTTGACAAATTATTCACAATTATACCAGCATCCCATAAGTGACGAGCAATCTCACCCGATAGCTCTTCATACAGTACCACATCAGAGATATACCTTATAGCTACTCTGTCAGACTTTAATGGGAATTCAGTGGTCGATGACGGTATCTTAATCAAACTTGACATTGTAGGGAAAATCTGTAATGCTGGACTTGATAAATCTATTGATTGATCACAGTGACCAACTACATTTTCCCATTGTGGAAACCAATCACTTCTCAGTTCATCGTGTGTAATATCAGAGACATTGGTTTCATCAACAACCCTACTTTGGTCATGAACAGAAACATCAAGTGCAATGTATTTACCGACTGAAAGATACTTTGTTGGGATCTCTAGCTTAACATCAACAGCTCTTTTGCCAGCAACCCACTCAACCTTGGTAGTGGCAATGGGTTTATACTTACACCTCACGTCATCTGTTTCGTAGAGCCTTATTTCACAATTCAAAGTAACTTTACCATAAAAGAACTGCTCACCAAGATCGTTGGAGATGTTTAAAGTTGAGCTAACTTCATAACCAGATTCATTTCCCTTGACTTTCTTTGACGAAGCTGAATATCCTAAGCTCAGAGGTTTCAAGAACTTGATCTGATACATTTTCAAAACCTAATAAACACTTGAATTATGGTCTTTCTCCAGTTATCAAGATAAGTTGAAGTCCTTCAAGCAAGTCTCGATGAGCATCTCCACGCGAAAAAAAAAAAGTAATTATATTCATCACGAAAATCTTAACCAGATAAAAATATCCCATCAATTAAAGCACAAAAAACGATACTTCTACAACAAATTTCGTATATGCTGTTTATTTTCTTTATTACTTATATACAAGTTTAATCTTTTTAATCCACACCGATTTTCTATTGTATTTGCAATTCTTGAAGTCTAGTCGATATATCACTATTCTTCATCAAGTGTTTTCTCAATATATTTTTGCGAACATTTTTCTTTAAAGTTTCAGGATCATGACCCATTTGTTTCAAAATAGCATCAGCTTCTTCTTTATTTTCTAATAATGCAGCAAATTTTTCATCAAAGTTATCAATTGAAGCTGTTAAATCGTCAATTTCTTCTTTTAATGTTTGTATTTCTAATTTTAAAGCATCTTTTTCTGGTGGCCAGCTCTTTATACCATATTTTTCTTTAATTTCTTCAATTTGTTGACGTAAACTTTTAGATAATTGACCCTCTTTAGTATTGACACCTTTTTCAACAATAGCTAAATCTGTTAATATTGAACTATTTTCTTCAATAGCTTTACTTGTTTCTTTTCTTCTTTCCAAAAAATCTTTAGTCTTTTCGTTCTCTTCTTTAGCAATTTGTGACTTAGCAAGTTGATCATATTGAGCAAATTGTTGACCTTGATTCTTTCTAATTTCTGCGATAGCGAACGCTTTTCTTTTAGAGATTGGACGACATTGTTCAATACGGACTAAATCACCTTCTCTCGCTATTTCACCTTCATCATGAACCAGGAAATCTTTTCTTTTGATAATTTCCTATAAAATACTAAGTTAGTACTCATAACTCTCTATGCATCTCTTGTGGATTCAGTAGGAATCCATGTGTTCAAGATTCAAACATACTTTATTGATCATTCTATCGAAAGCTTTTCTTTGAACACGGACCTTGACGGTCTTGGACATCTTCCCTTGGGAAACCACAAGTCCTAAGAAATTTTGACGAGCCATATTGATACCCTAGAAACGCAAATAATAGACTATTATTTCAAACACCTTCTCAATATTTAGATCACTTTCCATCATTAATCCTTCACTTTCCTGTAAATTTTCGAAATTTTTCAAAAATCGTCAAATGTGCGGGTAATATTCGCGAAAAGCTAAAGTAATAGAAAAAACGTCAAATAAACATTAAACAGTGAAGTTGAGGAAGCTTGAATGGTTTTGACAAAGTTTTGGATTCAGAAGGAGGCGATGGTCGTTTGGTGATGATCATTTCAATTGATTCCACATAGGGTTTGGTTGTTGTCGCGCTATCATTACAAGGATAGAATGGGCTCTACAGTTGTTTGTTTTGCATAATAACCGGTTATTATTATTTCAATCATATAAAAGTTTCACAATAAAAATCTTCACAAGGAAAAAGAATGTGAAGGAAGCCAAAGCTTAGAAGTTGAAGAAATACAGTAATTTATTAGCTACCATAAGTATTAGCTACCATAAGTATCAAGCTTATAAGTCTCCTAATAATCCACCTAAAGTTTTCAATAATCCACCTAATAATGAAGTGACGACACCAATCAAGTTCAATGATAATAAATTAGATAAGACACCATTTAAAGTTGAGACAACGTTCTTCAATAAATCTTGAACAGTTTTCAATAGGGAATCAACTTCGTTGTTCAAAGTTTCAGTTAAGCCAGTTTCATCCTCTAAAGCAGTTAATTCACCAATGGCGGTGTTTAATAATTTGTTGATAGCATCAGTTGCACCTTCTAACCCAGTTAGTTTACCTAAAGTATCAATGATACCTTCGACTAATTTATAGACAATATCTTCAATCTTGGTCAAAGTATCATGTGGAGCTTTTGATGAAGTCAAAACTTTGGTTAAATCACCAAGTTCACCAGTGATGTTTGCAACAGCTGCATTAACAATATCTAAATCAGATTCAGCAATTGCTAAAGCAGCTGGAGCTGGGGCAGCATTTGCAATTGGAGCTGGAGCAGCTAAGGCAACCGGATCAGCAGCTGGAGCAGCATAAGCAGAAACAGCGAATAATGAAAACGCAGCGAAGATGGAGGCAGTTGAAAATTTCATTTTTAAAATTATTAGTTTGGTGGTGTTTGTAAAGTTATTGAACTTTTTTTGTTTTCTGTAACAATTGAAGTGATTGATTGTTTTGATGAAGAGTTGGAATAAGAATTGAGATGGATGATGAAGGATTTGACTGTCCTTTTATACTTGAATTCTTGACAAGGATTGATTGATGAGATGAAATTTTGATTTATGATTTGTTGAAGTTTACCATCACCATTCGCTTGTTCTATTACTCCTAGAGTATGCAAAAAGCTTTCAAAAGATTAGTTTTTTTTAAGACTACATGTATAAACGTGTACGTTTTTATCAATTGGTTTTCTTCTATAGATAATCAATTTCTTAATTTGGTTATTGCATTTGGTGGGATCCTCTTTTTAAGTAATGATGCTTTTTGTTCTTTGGAAATACATGATGTTGAGGATGGTAGCCAGAATCTACAGTGTCGATATAAAGAATCATCTCCAGCTTTAAACTATGAAATTTCAAATGAAATTAAAAGAACCCTTACATATGAAAGTTACTAAACTCATGTCAGCGGGAATTGGATCAATCAGGTACTAAAATACAAAAATTACGATTGCTATAGATTAGAAGTTGGAAGAAATTGGATTAAGTTAAGTTATTTCAGTGCTAAATCAAAGCTAGATATTACGAAATTGTTTGATCATATACAATGCGATCAGCTATAATCCTGTCTTTGTTTTTATATACTCGAGGCTCGAGATCGTACCTATGATTCACTACGAAATCGGGAGATCATTTCTTTGATACCTTTCTTTGATACCTTTCTTTGGTCACTTTCTTTGGTCACTTTTCATGTCCTGTTTTGTTCCGGTCATGAAACATCGCACATCATCTAAAATTGTTGGTGCTGATGTTAAATGATGGTCAAGTGGAAATCAGTGGTAATTCTTAGTTGTGATGAATTGATAATGAAGATAATGGCTGTTTAATTTTACTCTTTGCATCATGCTGGATTTTATAATTTCATGATGAATAAAGTTTTATGACCTTTACAGGAGGTCATTTTTTATTTCAGTTATTCTTTTTCGTCTTTTATTATCCACTCAGATTTGTTAAAAACGAGTTGTCAATCCATCAGTATCAAGTTTTTTTTATCAGGATTCATAGATAATGGTCACTTCAACATCTACATTTTTTTTGATAAAGGTTGCCAAGTGCCAATGAGAAGACATATAGCTATATGATTATGTACCTGGAAGTATAATTAGTATGGATTTATTCAAGAGTCAGTGGAGCTTTGAAAATGATGTTGCATAAGTCAACGGCCTGTCATTTTCAGATCTTCTAAAAGGGAAAGTGTGTCCAAAGGTGCAATGATGCCATACTGAAGAGCGAGTACCTCAACACAAGAACTTTGCACAATTATTCGGCTTTATTAATTTCCACAACTTTCTTGAATTGAACTCTGATCGTTTAGAATGTACTACAAATAAATTTGGCATACACATGCATCTCAATTTGGCTGTAGGAAAGAAGGGTTTAACTGCACGTTCACATTGTTACTAGTCATAATATGAATCGACAAGTTTGATCCATTACTTCCTCGAGATCTTATTATGGGTGCAAAAGATCTGAAAATTACTGATTGCTTGTAACCTTTATGATTAGGCATGAGATCTGTTGAAGTCTTGATAATCCTTGTTTGTGTTGTAGTCGCACATCTTTCACATCTTTTGAATTGGTTTGTATTCACTACTAGAACTTAGAAGTTCTCCCTTCGAGAGCTTTTAAGGGCTTATGCATTCCCTGGATTTGAGGTAAACAACCTTACATAAAGCCGATTTCTACATAGCATTGGCTACTAAAGTCTAATCAATCATAGATATTACGCTTAATTGGATCTAGCTAATCAATAAGGTTCAAATAGGGGAATTACACACCATTGATTTTTGTGTAATTGATACCATGAATATAATTTATCAAGTTTCCTACATTTGTTATCTAATATTGAAGGCAGATTTGACCTCAACATACTCCACAACAAAAATGGAAATATGTACATCGATTTAAGCCCATCAAACACATGTTTATCAACTGGAAGGCGTAAAGTTCATAAGTTGCATACAATTAGGCTTCAGATTCTCAACTACGAATTGACTCAGTAATCCCGTCACTTCCAGTCAATTATCAAAGGGTCCCAAACTCAAAATAGTTTAAGACTTCACTGTAATTGGAAGATCTAAACTCAAGACGTGATAAATAATGAACAGTCAATTTCGACCAGTAGTGAAAATGGGAAAGCGACATCAGCTTACTGTGATCCTGTACCGGTGACTGCTGTGATAATAGATCTATATCTCAAATTTCAAGTCATGATCGACTCGGCTTTATCAACTCCAAGCCCAAGAACCAGTACGACAAATCTCAAATCCGATTGCACAATCCGTGATTTATGCTAGTCTCCTCAGTCCTCCTTAAAGTACGGTACACCTATGTTGATCTTGGTCTCGCAGTGAATACGAAGTCATTCAAATGCTAGTAGGATAAAAAAAAGGCTTGTCCAATGAAAATGGCTTATATTTTTTATCAATACACAGAAGAGAGTGGGAAGGTAAATAATGCTGAACATTATCTGATCTTTGAGAAATAGTCTGGTATTCAATCTTCACAGTGCCAAGTCTAGGAAATACTTCAGGGAGCAATAAAGAAGTCCAATATCTATGAAATTTGTTATAGCCTCTCGATTTATGATGGTGAAAGATACACAAATGATTATAGGAGAGGTATACTACGGGAATTCAACGGAAATTTGAGATCTGGTCAGGGACGTTATAACTTCTCACCATTTCAAACAACAAAACTAATAATAAGCAGTGTACTATTTGGGAGTAAACTTATCGTATTACTAACTTTAACTTCTGGTGAGGTTTCCCCAGAACTTTGAAAATATAATACCTTCATTCGGTAGCCGGTAATAGCTATCATAGCTGTTCAAGGATTGTACTTTATAAAATGTATGATACCTAAAGTATTGATGGACTGCGCAGCTAACTAGCCTTATTTCTTCAACATTCTAGTATATACATTAACTAACTCATATTTTGGTCATACTGAACTTCAATCACGACATCTGAAATTGGCAATTATATAATAATATTGAATACAATATTTATAGTACTTCCTTTTATCAGATCCCCAATCTCCACTATCTGAAGTTCCAAGTCCCAGTCATTTCTGCTTACATTATATATTTAATATAATGTATTTCGCTTATTCCATGCTCATGTCAAAGAAAATCAAAAGTACTCAGCTGTGGAGTATGCTAAAATACAGATTGAACAAAAGAAGTTAATTTGAGGCCCAAAATGATTAAGCTTTGGACCGAGTTGAAGAATTGAAATTGATAGGAAATATGAATCGTTAAAGGTGATGATGCTTGTACATTAATCACCGCTTTCATGTCATTTCTCAAAACACCCGAGCGCAACTTGGTTACTTTGGTACAAGAGAGCTAACTCTAAGACTAAACATGACTTATCAGTAAAATTACCATCAAACTTCCAGTAATTTTCGATCGAGAGTAGGCTGTCTTTCCACAAACCTGGCTCGAGTGCCCATTATCCGCTTCCCGCGATCCAGATTGTACTTCCAAACTCTTCCACCTCTTTATATCTCAATATCTCAAAATAACAGCTTATCTATTTACTAGTTGTATTCATGAAAGCTTTATTATTGCACCCTACAGAGGCTAGTATTAACTTTGATGTCTTTGAAGGTCTTTCAAATTAGCTGCCATCATGAAAAATACAGCTAGGCCGACGTTATACTATATATATATAACAGTTTAAATATATATAATATATTATTAATACAACAATATATGATTATAATTAGAACGTACTCGAAGTCTAATGAGTAATTATTATTAAAAACTAGATCATAATTATATATATAATAATTAAATATTCTCAAACTTAGCACGGGCTAATTGATTATAAATTATAATTATATAAAATATTTGACGGTCGAGATCAAATATTGTCAACCTTCAATTAATCCCCAAATCAACAAAAAATGGCCCAAAACACCACGTAAAATCATAAACAACTCGGAATGAAATAATCAGAAAGTGTCTCAAGATAATCTTTATTGAAACTAGGTTTATTATGAAACATTTTTTTTTTTTTTTTTACTTCATCTAATGTTTATTTAAGCTTTCTATATAATTTTTTTAACTAGTTTT
>JAKTWW010000307.1:3429-25363 GCA_030582255.1 Hansenula subpelliculosa
ATTATCACCAACTTTACTGCGTTAGTTCCAAAAGTAGATTCAAAAGTGTTATTGATCAGATTTTTAAACCGAAGCTGATGATTATTATTAACAAACCTACCGGCATGGGGAAAACTAAAACATAAAATAGGTACTGCTTTTTTGATTCTAAACAGAATAAAACAGTTTATAATCATCAGTCATTCTGTATGAAGATGATAGGCAATCCGATTACTCTATCTAAACGTCGCTTGAAAATAAAATGTACTGATCGCTATTGAAAGTTTAATGAGCAAATCTTCGAGACTTTGTCACAAAAACATTCGAAAATTTGAAAAAGCTGCGAAAGAAACAAACAAACAAATTACAAACAACGTCGTTAAACAACCCATCAACTAAAGACGCTCAAATATTCAAAGAATAACTACGTTCAATTATTTATAATATAGATGATGTTTTTGGACAAAGATTATAGTTTACAATGAATTCATCAACTTTCACAAGATTATGCTGGTTTTTACCCCTGATATGGATAGTTTGGGCAAATCAACACATCTCACAATCATTATTTGATGATATGGTAGCATATGCTCATATAATGGATATAGCGTAAGTTTTGAGCATTATTTACAGCTACATAATTTTCATTACTGACACCATTAGGTACTGTATCACTCCTATTTCCAAGATTGAACCACCATTTAATTGTGATAATGATTGTTCAGATTTCCCACATATGCAAGTTGTACAACAATGGAGTTCAGATGACTTTAATTTATCACCATTGTCTACCACCAAAGTATTTGCTACATCAGGTTATGTAGCTATAAATCATGATATGAATTTGATATTGATTGCTCTTCGTGGTACAAGAAGTTTTAAAGATACAATCATTGATATAAATACAGATATGATGATGTTGAATGATGTTTGTGTTGGTTGTAAAGTTCATAAGGGATTTTATTATTCATTTCTCAAAACTTGGGGGAAAATAGAGTTGACTATTGTTAATTTGATCAAGCAAAATGAAGGTTTCAAAGTTTTGATTGTTGGTCATTCTTTAGGTGGTGCTATTGCAAGTTTGATTGGGATGAAAGTTAATGAAATCCAAAAAAATTTATTGGTTGTTACTATGGGTCAACCTATGGTTGGTAATCAATGGTTTACTTTACATTTAGACCAAACCTTTCAAATATCAAATGATACATTTAATCCAATGGGTAAATTAATTAGAGTTACACATAAGAATGATCCTGTGGTAAAATTACCAATAAGTGATAGTTATTTCATTTTCGATCGATATTCTCATACATCAAATGAAATATTCATCGATGAAGAATATAATTACAATCAACTACCACAATTAGAAAACGTTGTATATTGTAATGGTTATGCCGATATGAATTGTGCTTATGGCATGTCATTCACAAGAGATAATACTGAACATCTGGATTATTTTAGAATAATGGGGAAATGCGGAATGTCACTCATCTCCTGAACCTGAATTTTGGTGTATCATCATCATCGTCATCATCATCATCATCATCTTTATCATTATTATCATCACCATTTTCATCGTCATCGTCATCACTATCATGGCGAGGTTTAAATCTTTCCATTTTAGCACTTGCATTAGTACGAGGGATAGTATATTCTAAATCACTTTCTTCATCAATTTCTATAGGTATTTGATGTTCAATAGCATTCTTCTGTTTAACAGATTCTTTAGGTTCATGTACTTTATCTCTTTTATACTCAGGTATCATTTCAACATCATCTTTACGAACTGGCATGTCTAATCCATCATCTGCATCTTCATCATCAGAATCAAAGACAAACAAATTACTTTTATTTTTCGTTGTAGATTCTTTATCAACCATTGTGGGTTGTCTAAGATCATTCCTGAATGCAAATGATTGTGTAGTACCAGTATTATGATCACCATAATCATAACCATCTTCTTCTTCTTCATCTTCATGGAAAACCTCCATATCACCTGTTTTTTGACGTTGTTGTTGTTCTTCTTGTACATGTTCAGGTAAATTGAATTGACCATGTTTATCAACCGGTTTTCTAGGATCAACAGTTTTCAATGGAACATAAGTTCTAGTATATAGAAAACTTGGATCCTTTTTAGCCTTTTGTGATTTACTCGAATTCTTGACAAATGTTTTAAAATTTTTACGACCAGCCCATTGTGGATTATTCTCAACTTGTGTTGTAGGTTTCTGTGAACGAAATGGAAAATCAACATATTCTACTATAGCCAAGTTCTTTAGCTGGGATATATCCTCTGGTGATAAGTCGTCATCTACTAGACCTAATTGAGTGTTGATTCTTTCTTTTGCGGATTGCTTTGCATTCTTTATAGCCGTTTGAAAAGACGTTTGGGTTTCATCCTTGATTGGTCCTTCATTTTTAACTTCAGCACTTTCAATTCTTGATCCCTCATCTGGTTTTTCTTGAGAACTTTCTGGTACTCTATGTTGAACTTTCGTCAAATCTTCTGGACCATTACTATCTGATTCTGGAATCTGTACCTCAGCAGCTTCATTTGCAACATTTTCTTCAGCAGTATCCAAACTTGGCTTATAATTAGTATCCAACATTTGATTTGGTAGACTTTCAATTCTACTTTTTCTTTGCTTTTTTAGTTTAGGAGCAGTTTCTTCTTCTACAGGTGGTGTTTCTTGAACTTGTTGTTGAGAAGTATCGGATATTTGTGTGGAAGGTTGAGCTTGACTTGATTCATATTTACCACCACCAGCAAAGAAGTCCAAACTATCTAATGCTTTGATCTGTGGTCTTCTTCTGGCCTTTGTCTTTTGTTTCTTTTGTGCGGGTTCAGATTCAGAAGACGGTGTTGGTGAGGTTTTGGGTATTCTTTTTCTTAAGAGGTATTGTAAATCAACATCCTTGATAGCATTGAATATATCATGGGTTGTCACAACATATTTACCTAACTCTGTGGCAGCCTCATCCATTATCAGCAAGAAGGGATAACGATTATGGTTTGGATCATATATGGATTTTGAGAAATCATTTTCGTCATATTCTTCAATTTTCACTAATATTATATTTTTTTCCTGCGGTAAACCATTGATAAAATTCAAAAAGTCTTGTTTGGTACTTGATTCCACAAAGTCAAATGCACAATATTGAGCATGTCCTATTTCCAACCGGCTGCCCAGCTTTGTGGCTTGGTTTGCATCTCCAAATACAAATATGGTGTTTTCGAACATTGTTTTTCTTTCATGTCGTATTATAGCACTTGGAGCAGGTAGATGATCTTCAATTTTTGGGAAGTTTAATTTAAAATCTTCAAATAATGCATTTTCATTTAATGCATCAATGAATGATGGCCTAACAATGCTGATTCCTGAAAGTAATGCAGTTAAAGTGGCGCCATGGAATGTCATATCCGGACAGATTAAATGTGAAGTATATTTAAGAAATTGATAACTATAATTGATATCAAGATTATCTAACTTTTTGAGATCAACGTCTGAGTTTTCCGAAAGTTTGATCAAAATATATTTTCTGCAAACTTCAACATCCATACCATTTGTACCTAAGCTGATTGGTGTTGTTCTATCCAACTCTCTCATGAACTCCATCGATTGTGCACTTTTTGGTAGATTCCCTCTCTTGATCACTTCACCACCGATAATTGTGTTTCTACCAGTGATCCATACAAGCAATTTTGAAGGGGCTGTTGAATCATGACCTCTCTGAACTTTGAGTTTTAAATGATTGTGAGAAACTTTGGGACTCTTCAAACTATATGTTGCCTTCTTTCTTCCAACCGTACTTTCTTTGATGGGGCTGATCAGAGAAGAGTAGACCACAGGCTCAGCTTCACCTGATGGAATATCATTATATTTGAATATCCACATCCACTGTTTTGACAATGCCTTCAGCAATTCTTTTGAACAGCTATTTTGGCACCTATTTCTTCAAATAATGATCTTTTGTGAAGTTAATTGTTTTTATGTTTTTGATTTTTTGCAAAACGCATTCGCGATTTATTTTTCATCAACTATAATATTAACAAATGCTCGATATTTGAAGAGTTAGTTCAGGTGATGATTGCATCGTTAGGTATCTACATGTAGATTAATGTAATTTAGAGACCAACGTAACCCCATTAGTTTCTATATACTCCAAGAAATGACCTCTCCTTTTAGTGGAGGACGAATCAATTAGTCCATGAAAACTTCACTTGAAATCCAAAAAAAAAAAAAAAATATGACACATGGTTTGTAAGAACTCTGATTTAAAACCCTCTGGAAACTGAGGAAATCGGGAGTTATAAAAGACCGTTAGCGTGCTAAACAAGCTTTTTTTCAAGATTTCTTCCAGGCCTGAAGATTCAGTGGGGAGGATCTATTTGTCAATTTCATCTGTTGAGCTGAAACAACTCAACTCTTGATCTCTTGTATCAGCGAGCTTGTCTTCTCAGACTCATTTCACCATTTACTGGCTCTGTAATGAAAACTCATGATAGCTCAATAGCCCTTTCAGGACTTCTATCCCTCGTCCTTTCCTTTTTCTTGTCAGAAGGATTCACTGTTTCTTCATCTTGCACAAAAGCAAAATCAATATCCAATTGGCGACCTAATAGTTCTTCATTTGACCCTTCTTCAATAGCTCTTTTAGCATCTTCTAATTTTTTATACTCGATCAATGCATAGCCTTTAACATAACCTGTTTGTCTATCTAAATTAAGATGGATGTTTTTAACATCACCAAAGTCGTGGAAAAATTCAAGGACATCATCTTCACTCGCTTCCTCATGGACATTTTGCACAATTAGGACATATCCTTCAATTGAATTTTTGACTGGGACTCCTTCTTTTGTTGTTGGTAGTTGTGTTGATTGTGGATCTGACGATGTGTTAGTTTGGGCGATCTATAGCTAAGTGAGGCATGTCCTTCATTTTTTTTTTTTGCTTTGTGACTTACGATCAATATCCATAGCTTCACCGACGTCACTCATTTTGCAGTTTACTTAGTTATTTGGATCCAATCGGTCCCTTGATCTTTGTCTACAGCTAATTTTTGTTGATGAAGTTGAAATATTTCTTCAGTGATTTTATTGATTTCGCGAAAGTTGGAAAATGATGACCTGAGCTTCAGCTAATATTCAACTTGAATCGAATCTACATCACTTGAGTTTAACTCATGATTTTTCGTGTTCTATGAATATAAATATACATCACTGTTTGGTTGTTGTTGTTTGAATCTAGAAGAAGTTCAAAGAAACAGAGAATGATAACCCTGGTTTAGCATTATCTTGACTTCTATCACTTAATGGAATACTGTAAGATAGATCAAGAAGTGCGTTTTTCGATCTATAAGCCAAACCAACACCAGTGGCAATAGCACTTTGTCTTATCAAGTCACCAGTACTAACAGAATCTTTAAATTGGTTGAAACTTTGGAAGTTGAAAACATCACCAGCATTAATGAAATTGTATAATCTCAATGGTGAATCAGTTGAAGTGTTAGGTATCTTGGAAAAGAAGGTGAAACCGGCTTTGAAGAAAGATGATCCACCAATGTAATCATTACCGTTTTTTAAACCAACAGAGTTCAAGTGAAAACCTTTCAATGATGTCAACCCACCAAGAAAGAAACGGTCACTAATATGTAGTTTATCTGTCTTGTTTGAATCTAAAGTGAAAATTGAACCAGCTTTGAAATCTAGTGCAGTGGTAAATGTGTTATTGAAAAATGATTTAAAACCTTCAAATTTAAAAACGGTTTTATTAAATTTATTCAATTCAACACCTTCCTTTTCCGCATTATTTGGAACAGCGTCCACACTATTGAAACCTGCAAATTCATTTGTAACATCAAAATTGACACCATTCAAAGCAAATTGACCCAAGAACTTTCTAGTATCAAATCTATAATTACTTTGTAAACCTAATTTGAAATCATCACCAGCGTCAGTACGAACAACATCTGAAGCACTATTACTAACATCACCAACATTTCTATGCGTGAATGAAAGACCATTGGTAAAAAAGCTATCACCAGCAGTTGATAACCAAGTTTTTTGAACACCAATTAACCCTCCTTTACTATGTTGAGTATGTGATGCCCATGATTTAGCATCTATTAGCGATATACTTGGATTGAAAATTGCCTTTAGTGATGGTGATTTTGAGAAAGGTGTCATGATTGCAAGATCCCAAATCTTTCTGTTTAAGGTTTTGTTGAAAGGGTCATAATTGACATTGATATCAACTAATAAAGTTGACGCATTTTTCAAGAAATTTGGATCCAAATAGCGAATACCGGAAGCTGCATCATAATCTGTGCTTGATGAATAACTTGAGAACTTGAAAATTGGCACTTGTGTTAAGTTGACTTTAGCAGTGACTGGAACTGCCCCAACAGTTAAATAATCAGTTTTGCTCATCTTGGTTGCAGATGATTTATCTAAATCAACATTTATGGAGATATCTTTAAACAGACCTGAATATTCCAATCTTTCTTTTAATTGACTCAATTCAGTGTTTAAATCTTTCAAAGCAAATACACTTCTTTCACCAAATGATGGGTTTAATAAGGATTCATAGTAAGTATCTGAGAATTCACCACCATTGATTTCAACTTTCTTTAGTTCGACATGTTTTGTTGTTTGCTTATTCAACACATTGAGATGCTCTCTTTGCTGTAATTTGTCATAAAATTGTTCATAAGACATTTTGAATATCTAACTGAGGTGAACAAACCAATATATCTTTTAATTAACCTTATGAGTTTAGTTTTTCAGCTCAATTACGCCTTAATCAAGGATTTCACCAGCGTTGGAAACGACCCAATTGGACACTTTTTCGAAAAAATCTAAAGCTAAGGAAATTTCAAATCTGGTGTCAGGATGTTTCGAGGGTATAAACCAGATATTGCAGTTGTATAGATTCGATTTATGATGGGGGTACTCAAGCTACTAGTAAATCCAGATCATATGAAGTCATGATGTTTGATTAGAGTTCTTTCTTCAATTCAGCCACATGGAACGTCTGCGAAGCATATATTCCATCCTCCAAAGCACCTCCTTTGACTTTCCCGGTCTCATCAATCTCCAGAATATGTCTTTTACCAGTCTCTTTGAATCCATATTGAGCATAGTAGGGTACTAGTTCGTGCTCACAGATCACGGAAGCGAATAAGAACTTCACCTTTTCATCCACTGCTATTTTCTCAATGGTTCTCATCAGGAATTTACCAACTCCTTTCTGAAAAGATGTGAATCCTGTGATTTCCCAACCTTGGACATCACCTTCAATTTTAGGTTTGACACCTATCGTACCAAGTATTTGCTCTTGAGATATATGTTTCAATGAAAGGTCAGTACGAGCTTCCTTTGAGTCAAGTTTCCCGTCTTTTAATGCATCTGAAACAGCAGTAGTGTAATTATCCTTATCAACAATCAAGATCCACATAAAAGACCCAGTAGCATATATCCCTAAATCATTCAAGAATGCAGTTTCATTCTTGATTCTTGCTGATTTTATGACACCATATTTGAATTTCATTCTATCATAACCTTTGTTGAGCCTCTCGGTAAGGAAACTTATTGTCTGATAAGCATTTGGTGATTCAATGAATACCGAACCTGGTATTTTCAATAGTGTCATGATATTTGGAGAATCTTGAGTCATGTTAACTGAAATGGAAATACTTTTAGGGAACACTGGTCAAGACCACTTCTCAAATAGTTCTTCAAAACTTCGTAAACTTCAGCGAAGAGTTTGAACAGATTATGTAGCTTACAAAATCTGGTTCAAAATTTATTTGTTCCTCAATTTTCATCATCACAACGTCGTCGGAGATATTTCTTAAAACGGATCAGCACTAAAATTACAAGCATCCGAATCAACTAAAACCTGAAATAATACATTGTTCTTAAACAGTACACAAATAAACAAAATTCTTTTTCTTTTCAAAGGAAATCAAACAAAATAATAATATACAAAATAATAAAATAGGAAACCAAAAGGAATCACAAATAAGCCATCCATAGTGGGTCTGAAGCAGCCAAATGTCTTGGATTAACAGCTTGTTGAATCAAATCTAAAATATGTTGTGTAATAACTGAGCTTGAATTATTGACACTGCATAATTGTTGAGCTTTCTTCAGAATCAATTCAACATTCACACGAACAATCTCACGTAGCTGAGGTTCATCTGCAGAAGGACGATGTTGTTGAGTAAACCATGAAATAGCTTCATCACGAACAAATAATGGTAAGAATGTATCTAGTTCTGATTCAGGTTCAGTCAACGCCTTGGCTATCAATAAAATATGAACAGATAAAATACCTTCTAGTCCAGCTTCACCAATCAATGCTTGGATATTTGGAGTTAATCTGAATGGAACATGTTCAGCATTGAAGAAAATTGGAGCAGCACGTTGTGCAGAAACATCTAATCCACTATTAGCATAGAAATTGGTATTTGTCTTGCTACTTGCCAACTTAGATGGTAACATTTCAAAAGTTGTAACAGCACCTGATTGTCCATTGATACTAATTTTATGAGGTTGACGGTTATTGATACTCATCATATAGGTCATGAAAATGAATGAAGCATATTGTGAAGTGAATTGTTTACGGAATAACCAGAAGTCTTCAAAGTTTGGATAAATACCGGAATAATAATTCTTTAAAACCTTGTCAGGAACTAACACTGATTGAATAGCACTCAAGATTTCAACTCTAATACTCATAATATCAGGTTTTGGTAAATGCGGATCAAAAGCAGCTCTTAATTTTTCATTATAATACAACAATGGTTCATCACGGTTCAATTTATTCTTTCTGCAGTAGTCTTCGTAAACTTCTTGTAATGACATAACATTTTCACTATCATTCATGATACGAATATGTGGTGATAATGGAATAGCAATTGGTAACGTCAATTGAATATTACGACGACGTGTTTGAACCTTCTTGGACAAAGTATCATTAAAGATACGGTATAATTGGAAAATTCTTTCTTCACGTCTGCAATGACGAGCAGCAGGGAATTGAACAGCAAATGGATGCAAACTACCATCATGACCACGGATTTTAATACGCTTATAACAAGCATGTGTACCTCTTACAAGTTGCAGCGTTGGTAAGAAACGTTCAATTTTGACAAAATGAGAATTATTATCCTTATTCAACAAGTACTGACCTGGAACTTCAATATCTTCAAACTTTTGGTGATGAAATTCACTCAAATGTGGGCACACACTTTCTAAATTAACATTAGAGAATCTGCGGTCCAATTTATCTTCAAGACGATCTCTCCATTTTCTCAACTTGGTGATATAAGTTTCCAAATTCGGTTTAGAGGAAACAAAATCTTTATCAAATTCAGCTCTAATATGTCTTGGAAGAACAGTATCGGCAAACCTTGTGATGTTAGCTTCTGTAGTTGGTGGTAGTTTAGCATCTTCTCTTGGATTTGGCAGACGATAAGAATATTGAATACCATCATTCAATAATGCAATGACCAACCTGTAAGCATCCTCATCTGCACTGCATTTGAATCTTTGATTAATTTGATCAACCAATGATTCTAAAGACAAGGCCAACAATGGATAAGCAGTTTTCAGAATACCCATGATTTCTTCAACATATTCCCAAGGTTGACGGAGACCATTAGAAGGTGGACGTGGTTGTTCAGCCGGAGTACCATTTTGGCGATTAGCAACTGCCATAGCTTGTCTTTGAATAACTGCAAAATCTTCTTTGGTAGTTCTCAATTGGAAATGCAATGCCTGTGGATAAGTTTTGGCAATACGAATCAAAATTTGACGGACCAGTTTAGCTTCTTTATGAGACAAAGATGTCAATAATTGTGGAATAAATGTAATCCAATACCAAGTTGGAACTTCACCCCTATATTGTTCAAAGGCATTAGAGAGTGTTCCAGTAGAGTCATCCAAACTAATCAACCATAAGATACGGCACAGTAACTTTCTTGCCTTAGCATTCTTGTACAAACCAGCAGCTTGTAAGTAACAACTGATTGCGTTGTTGGCATAAACCATTTCAGTTGGGTTTTCCTTAGAACGACGATCATTAAAGTGGCCCCATTCAGCCCAAGCTTTAGCAAGATTCAAATCAATTTGAACAGCAGTCGCAAACGCTTGATTTGCTTCATCTTGCGCCTTAAGTTTAGCCAAAAACATACCTTTCAATGTGAAGAATTCAGCCTTTTGTTGGGTTGCAAAGTAAACCAAATTGGTGTTACTAATGACATCCAACCCAGTGTTCAGTTCATTAACATTTTGATAATGACATTTAGCTTGTTCTCTCAATTTCAAAAATGCTTCTTGAATTTCAATATTTGGTAAGGTATATATCTTGGTCAATTGACTGATACAAACATCTGGCATATTGTGTTTACGAGCAACATGTGCAAATCTGTTGATAACCCAAGCAATTTCGTGATAACCACGATAAGCATAACTGTTGGCGTTTGAATTACCATTAGCTTGTTGTAAAGCAGGAATGAATGGCATATATACCTTATTGATAACACCAAATGCATGTTGACGCCATGTAACCAAATCATTCCAAATGTTGATATCATCCCAAACATTTGGTAAACGTTCACGCCAAGCTTGAAGAACTCTTTTTAGCTCTTGGGACTTATTATCCAAATTTTGAGCATTAGTTGTAAGTAATGAACCGTAAACTTGACTAGCTTCCATAAATTCAACATATTGCTGGAATGTATGCAACAATGGAACATGAGCATTAGTGAATCTCTTTGGAAGTGCGTGCCATTTACGTAGTGCCAATTGGATACCTTCATCACATAATTTGGATAAATCTTGTAAAGTTTCCTTTTGTTGGGCATAGCCTTGTAGACAAAGGAAGGTTTCGAATATTTGACGACGAGGGGTTGGAACATCCATAACAGTCTTAACAGATTGCTCCAATGGTTCTTTATCAGCAGTCCAGTCAGCAACTCTCCAACCACACTCAAGTAACAAATCAGTGAAACCCTCATGTTTAGCTAATTCAGTCAAGATATCCCAATGTTGTAATTTTTCAGCACATAAGATCCAATTGTCTTCCCATAGCGAGTATTCAGACTCACCGTATGGTAAAACCCCGCTACGTGCTTTGATTTGAGCAGCTTCGTATAATTGTAATGCTTTATCCCATAAACCAATTTGTTCATACGAAAGTGCAGCATTACTTTCAAAATATTTAGCACGTCTTCTCCATTGCCCATAGAACATATCTTCTTCTTGTAAGGTGGCATACATCTCAATCAAAGCATCTTGATTTGTTTCACGAACAATACTATTTTCAACCTGAGGTTCATCTTCAATAGCTTCTAATATTTTAATTGATGGGTACCATGAATCAAAACTATAACCAAGATATTTGATCAAATGTGGTGGCAATTGAAGATCAGCACATTTTCCCACACCTTCCAACAATGATTGAATGACATTTGGACGAGCATCAGCTTGACGCGTATGATAATCTTTTGATAGTAATGAAACGAGTGCTTCCTTGAAATTCGTTCTTTCACGACGGCTAATAGAAGAATAAGCAACTGGGAAAACATTGACCCATGTTGAATGAACAATATCTGGACTCTTGTAAAACAAGTTTGATAAAGGAGCAATAATATCTTTAGCTTTGATGTTACCAACTTGGGCTAAAAATTCACCATGTTCTTTGAATAAATCCTCAACACCTTCCATTGGATCACCAGATTTGTCACCAACAATAGACTTCACTTGATCAAGGGTACCGAATTGGTAAGACGAATCTAATTTCAATTTATGTTCACCTTCAAATGAGCCATACAATAACTGTAATGCTTGATTCAACCATCTGTAATCAGCCAAATATTCCCAATTTTGCTCCCTAATCACATAATATAATCTCTTGTTGATATCTTTTTCAAGACTTTCATTCAAAATGGATAACAAACGTTCACGAATACCAACATCAGCTAATCTAGTACCGACCAAGAATGGTTGTTCCATTCTAACAGTTAATTCAGTGCATGCCAACGACTTATCTTCAAAGATATCAACGATGATTTGATAAAATTCCTTAGATAATGATAGTTCACCTCTCAATTCAAAGACAAGCATCTTGATCAAAATTGCAGCTTTTTCTTTAGTAGTTGGGAATAAATCAGTTGTGGAGAAAACCCAGCCTCTTACAATTCCGATGATTTCCTTCAATAAGCGCACATCTAACGAACGATCAATCAATTGTGCCAATAAAGTTAAAAAGATACGACGTTGATCACCTAATGTTGATATCCTCATGGAAGAGATATATAGAATTTTCTCCAAAAGTTTGGTTGTCATTTTGGCTTCATATTCAACTTGTGGAGATGCAGAATCAGTTTGAGAAATTGAAATATGATCTTTACACAATTTTGCAAATGTTCTAATTATACTTTGAACCAATGAATCTAAGCTTTTTGGATAATAGTTAGCCAAGGCCCATGCTAAAGTGACACCAGCAGCAACAGAGTTGAAATTTTGTAAATCTTCAGCAACGATGGTTGCCAATAAGTTCAAAAATGATTTGACTTCATCACTTTGTTCTTTTTCATCTAAACTGCTTTCCTCAGCAACAGCTTTCAAGACAATTCTCAAAACTCTTTGTAAACCTTCTTGAACATCATGATTATCAGAGCGTAAACATTTATCTAATAAAGATTCAATGAAACCGATGTTCTCCACAATCCATGATGATGATTTGCCTTCCAAAGCAATACCCAAAACATCAAGAGCATTCAGACAATAACCCAGCAAGTTCGCACTTGTCAAATCAGCTTGAACCAAAAATTTCTCAAAGAATGCCAATTTAACTGTTACTTCGGACCAGAATTCTGGACTCAATAATTTGTAAAGAATATGCAAAGCTTTTTGACCTAATTCATTTTCTGAGGCTCTTTGTGAACTGATACAAATAAATCTAATCAAGAAAGTAATACAAGCTTCACGTTGAGCAAATGGAACAGCATAATTCTTTGGTGTGGTAATATCGGAACTTGAAATTTCTGGAGATCCAGCACTATCAGTTCCTAATAGTTTTTCTTCGTCCTTCTCAGTCAAATTAGAAGCAGCAACTGGTGTAGCTTGATTACCGACTGTGCCGACATCAGCTTCTTCTCTAGCTTTAATTTCCCAATTCAAAATTAATTCAGCTAATTCAATTGCCAAAATCTGATTTTCCAAGGCAGGATTAGCCATGCTTGTTAATTTACCCATATATGTAATAATATTTGGAATGAAATGATCTCTTGCAATGTAAAAGATATCAGCATGGTGAATCAAAAACTGATAAACAGTGAGATTCTGAACAGTGTTATTTTCTGACAAAACACGTCTAACCCATTTAATCCAACCAGTCGATGAGCCGCTTTGACCCATACGTTGAGGCATAACAGGTGCTAATAAGTCTAAAGCCTGTCTAACCAAATATCTTGAATCAACAATATGTGTACGTAATAATGCCACAAAAACTTGTGTAACAATCTTGACCGGAGTTTCATAAACTGAAATGAAATATGAAGTAACAACATATGCTGCTTGTTTAGTAAGAGTATCATCTAATTTGATAAAATTCCAGCTGAACTTAATGACATCTTTACGTAAATCAGCTGTGAGTTGTGGTGCATATTTAATCAATAAGGCAGATAACTGTAACAATTCAAACCTCAAGTTATCAACTGAACCAGCAATATGATTCGTAATCATATCATTTGAGGCTCTCCAAATCTTATTATGAACCAGATCTAACCAGGTTGGTAATTTAGCACCTGGTAGTTTATGAGCTAATGAATCCAAATTACCATTTTGTAAACCTTCATTAATAACAATAGCATTGAAAATATGCTTCAAAATAAAGGTTTTAGATTTCAAAGATTTATTATCAGTAACAAAAATAATTGACTTAGTCATATATTCTTGACGGATTTCACTATCTTGTGATTTAACAACTTTTTCAAAAATGAAGTCTTCCAAAAATGGTGAAATTGGAATATCTAATGATGATAACAGATCGATGAAACCTAAAATGATATCTGAATCTTTGGTATTCTGATAAAAGAATTTAACGAATAACGTTTGTAACTTTTCAATAGCTTGTCTAATACAGAAGTGGACAGGTGAAGTCAATGGGGCATTTTGTTCCACAGTGATAATTTCTTGTGATAAAGATGAGACATCGAGCAAAACTTGTTTATGAGAAATCAACCAATCAGAATCATCTTCAGAAATACTTTCAACCAAATCAATAAAATTAGCGAATTTGATTGATTTATTTTCAGCTTGGGTTTCTTGGGAAACACTATTATAGAAAACATTGATATTTTCTTTAATCACTTTCTTTAATTCACCACATTCATTTAATTTAATGAAATATGCTAGTCTTGTACCTAATTGTCTTTGATGGAATTGTTGTGAAAAATATTGGAAAGTTTCTTGTGGGAAACGATTCAAAAATTTTGCAATTGGTTCACGGAATGGAGATCCTTGTTTACGACGCAAATTATCTTCCAAATATTGTAAGGTTTTGATGATTTCCTCCATAAAAGTATAAGCTTTTGGTGGTAATAAATGGAAAATATTCAAAATGGCAACAATAATTTTAACGGTTGGATTATTTTCCAAGTCCTCAGATGCAATTGAATGTAAAACAGTTGGTTGAGCCCATGCCATCAAATGATCCAATAACTTTCTACCAATTTCCACCTTGAAATAAGTAATCAGCAATTCCAACAAACGAGCCAGAGCTTCAAGACCAGAAACAGTAAGCTTTTTATGATCTGATAAATTCATCAACATTGGTCTTAACCCATTTTGTAACAATTCTTTTGGTAACTTGGCATTTTGTGATAAAACTTGTTGTAAACCTTGGTGAGAAGCATTGATAATTTCTGTTGATTTAGCACATAATGTCTTGAAGAAAACAGCTAAAATTCTAATTCTTGTATGACCTTGCTGACTTGATGTGAATTCAGGTTTAGTTAAGGCCAATGATAGTAATCTAATACAAACAACTCTTAACCTCACCAATTGTTCAGAAGTACGATGTTCTGAGACTTTATGTGCACTTGTTAAGGATTCATCTTCAGCATCAACTAAAGTCAAAGCTTCCATTAATAATCTGTTCAATTCATCATTAAAAGTTAAGAATGAATCTTCCAAACCTAAGCAAAATGTGATTGCATCGATATTACCAATTTGCATTGGAAATGGTAAAGCTCTCAATGGTTTACCGAAAATTGGTGTCAGCAAAATACTTCTGCATTTTTCAATCATTGTCGCAATTGGAACTTTAGTAGTTTCAGCTAATGCTTTCAATGCCTTTTGAGAAGTTTCACGAACAATTGGATTAGCATTACTTAAATCATAAACTAATGCACCAACAATTGTTTGAAATGGTTTTTCCAAAACTTCAGTTTCTGTAGCATTCTCATTAGCTTTCACCAAGACATGTAAGACTAAATTTTTTGCAGTTTCACAAACTTCATGAGGTGCTTCAGGATTTGCATCTCTTAAAACATAAAACATTGAGTGAACTAAATCAAATTGACGAATCTTGAACCAAGAAATTGGAATATCTAAATCGTTAACCATGGTAGTTAAACCTAAACAACTTGCTAATTTGTTGTAGTAAGCTTCATCATAACTTGAATGAACAAATGAATTGAATAATGAACGTAGAACTGGAAATTCTAATGCTTTTTCCTTCGAACCAAAAACCAAAACTGAAGTATTGAAAACAGTTTTGATAGCTTCAACACCAGCTTCTCTAACATCAATGATATAAGAACTTAACGCATAAATGATTGCATCAAACATAATACGTTCTGAGATAACAACATTACCTTCATTATCATCAACCAAGAAAGGTCTTTGATTCTTTAGTTTTTCAGTCAAGACTTTTGAAACACTCAATAATGTGAAATGTTGTGCAATGTTTTTAATGATTGAAATTGCTTCGTGTTTAGTTTCTGGAATTGAAATCGCATAAAAGATGGACTTATATAATCGCAGAGCTAGACCTTGTTCACGATTCAATTTTTGTTTACTTATAATGATTTCATCTTCCAATTTCGATTGTGATTCATTCAATTCCATATTTTTTTGTGTAATCATCGAAACAGCAGCTGATAATGTAGAAGCATAATCTTTAGGAATTTCAGTTGATGGAATAAATAAGAGGAAAACCTTTGAAATGTAATTGAATGCAGACACTCTATAATGAGTTTCTGCAGTGACATCTTCCAAGATATCAATAGCTGGTTTGATACCTGGAGTAATTGATAACGAAGCATCATCACTTAAACCTTCAATTTTAAATTTAGCATTAATTTCTTGTTGTAATTCATCAGTTATAGTTAAATCTTGATGTGGTTTTATAAAACGACGATTTCTACCACCTAATTTACCCAAGATTCTAAATGTTGTATGGGAATGTTGATGATGATAAGGTAAAGGTTTTAAATGTCTCCAAAGTGCTTCCATAACTTCATCAATAACAGGTTCAATTATTGGATCAAAATATTCAGCTGTCAAATTATCAACACATAATTCTAAAGTTCTTAAACCTTGGGAAACTAATTCTTGTGTACTATTTAGCGCCAGCACTAAAGGTCTCATTAAATAATTTAAATGTGGAACCAAAACACTTAAACGAACAGGAACAGTTAAACATAATTCAACATAGATATCACGTTCTTGTGGACGTCTTGCATTTAAAATCATTCTATTTAATGATTCTAATAAAACTTGTAATAATGGCATGATTTCTTTGTATAAATTTTCAAAACGACCACCACCAATACTTCTAAACAGAGTTCTGATTAAATGGAAATATGCAATTGGTTCTTTTGAAGTTGTTGTTAATTTCAAGGAAGTTAAAATTAAGTCATTTAAATGTGGTAATATAACTTTTTCATTTAATGATGGAAACAAATTAACAGACATAAAACATAATTTGAAAAGTCTAATTAAAATATTTGACTTAATGATATCATCACCACCTAATTCGGCTAATTTGCTTTTCAGAAATGATATTAAAACTCCAGAAAAATTTGGTGAAGTATTTTCATTTGCAAGGAAAAACTGTGGAATATGTAATAATGAAGATTCTTTTAACATTGCATTATATAAAAATCCAATTTCTGCTTGAACAATTTCATTAAAAGTTGCAGCATCAATATGCATGAATATAATGGCAAAATTTTCCATTAAGTCTTTCTCTTCTTTAGAAGAACTAACAGGTAATGAAGGACCAGTAATCTCATAAATATGTTTGTTTTCTAAAATTTGTTGATGAGCTTTTTGTTCCTTTTGTTGAGATGATGAAAAAAATTTCATACCTGAAATACATTCACAGAACAAATGTCTTAGAACAGTAACTTCTTCATTTGAGAAAACTCTTGCGAAATCATTCCATTTGGAATTATGTAATTCATCTTGAGTTGAAGGAGGTTGTGGATTAAAATTTTTCAAACCATAACTAATTGTTTTCAAAAATTGTAATAAAGTACGGAATAAATAACGAGCATCTTTTAATGGGTCAGTTGGAGATGGTGGACTTATTAAGATTGGAACTTCCCTTTGAATATCAAAAATATCGTAATCTTTTGATTCTTTGTCCACTTGAGGTTCTTCACCATCATCACCCATCTTAACATCACCATCTGAATCTTTTGACTCTCCCAATTGTGAATGATTTAATTGATTTTTTTGGAAAAATTGTGATATATCATCATCATGACTTAAATTTTCCGATTTCATCAATTCTTTTTGTTTCTTATCCTTTTCCAATCTTCTAGCTTCAACTTGACGATGATGTTTCATAATATTTGGATACTGTCTATTTAAAGCTTGGAATCTTTTTGTAAATGCATCAATAATTAACATAAATAATTGTCTTCCTTCAGCTTTTGAATTTAATCTCATTATACGTTCCACTAAATTTAATAATAATTTTGCACTCATTATTTGAACAGTTAAAGCCAATGTACTGTCTTGTAAATGATTACAATACATTGTTATAGTTTTCAAAATCTTATCGGTAGATAATTCATTTCTTACATTATGAACAAAATCAGCCACTATACTATAAGCTAATGGACGTAAAGTTTCATGAGCAGTTAATCCATCACCGATTAAGACACGTTCATCAAAAAGCAAGTCAAGTTTTGAAATGAATAATGATCTATATGGTGTTGTCAAGATATGTCTTGTTGCATGTAATAATTCTTTTCTTGCAGCTGATAATTCACTTGGACAATCTTGTAATAATCTCATAATTAAATCTGGAATGATTTCAGTATATTTTTTCAATAATGATTGAGAATAACCACGAATGAAAATATAAGCTAAAAATGAAGCAGCTTTAACTTGACCCAGTATAAAATCACCATAAGCTAATCTATTTTTGATAGCAGATGTAACAGAAGTTAATCTTTGACCATTATCTTCTGCAAATTTTCTAGCTTCAGTTTGTTTTGGAACTTCCAATTGTAAAATTTGAATAATATAGGGAATGAAATCGGGAAGTGAAGTTGTCACCAATTGTTTATATGAAGAAGTTAAAGTAACCATTGTAATTGGACATTCTGCAATTGTTTTAAAAGAATGCATAGCTTTTGGTAACATTTTCGGTTGAGAATCATCAGAGCCACCTAATGAAGGAGACATTGGTCTTGGAGATTGGAAAGAGTTTGCAGGTGAAGTATTTGAAGTATTTGTTTGACTATTTGGATTTGATTGATTATTGATTGGAGCATTAACAAAGGTATCTTTAACTAATTGATCCATATTTTTATACATTTCAATAATGATTTGAATAAAACTTTCAGCTTTCTCTGCCAAGATGGATTTATAAGATTTGAACAAAGAGGTTGATATTTTCAAACATAAAACACCATTTTCTTCATTTTCCACTTGAATTAATTTTGTTAATAAATCATTAATTTCCATTGCATAATTTTGGAAAGTATCATTCATTGCAGAACGATGTAATATTTCCAATACTGAATTTCTTAATTTATGTTCAGTTGACACACTTGAGAAGCTAATTGGTACTGTATTTAATAATTCGATATAAATAGGAATCAATTGTGATAAATAATGTTCATATTCTGTAACACCAGTAAATGCTTCAATCATATCAGATAATTCAGAAATTATAGAATGTTTTGTCTTAAAATCGACATCTTCCTTTAGCCTTGCGGCAAAGGTATCTATTTGAGCTGTGTATGACATTAAAAAAAAGTTCTATTGAGGCTAAAAAATTCGGGTGGTTAGTCTATAATTATCTTGCTATTGTTGATGTTTACATTAACAATAATTAATATACTCACGATTTCCTCTTTCCTCGAGTTCAGCACAGCGGATCCAGCAGCCAGATGAGTGAAGTATGAGAGCAGTGTTTTCAACCCTAGGGACTTCTTGGTAGTGTGATATGATTAGGAAATAAAGATGGCTGAGGTTGGAGTTGTAGCTGTTGTTGTGATAATGAATTCTTAATTCAATTGACGCCAATTCAGACTCGTTGGTTTTTTAGATTTTTTTTCGTGGGAATCGTGAAGAGCGAAAAATTGGAAAAACCCGTCAAAATCACGTGAGCCAACCCAGAGAATTGGTTAATAAAGTGGTGATGAGCAAATTTATTACACGACAGCCATAATGTACCTTTAATTACATTGCAAATGAGAGTCATAGACGCTTTAAACACAAGTGGAAATGATGTATCCAAGTTATTCGTCGTTTTAATAGTGAAGCATCACCGGTAAGCCCAGCACTTTCGCGAACTCATTCTACATTATCCCTTGACTTCCCAATGCGGTAATAAAATACCGCGACACGTATATTGTCTCGAGTCAATCTCTTTACTTCAACAGTAATGAATGATTCATGAAACGATACTTGTGAACACTTAGCCTATCTCAAGTAATCAATTGATCGAGCTTAGACATGCAGCCATATTAATCAAGCCTTCTGTTTGGTGTGACACAGCGAGACCGATGACATTGGTTACAACGCGTGGCTTATCCCAAATGACTTTCTTTATCTAACGGTTGGAGTCTAAAGTTAAAGCGAATTGTCCATTCAAATGGACAGGAGCGCTATGGATGTGTATATCACGCGGGAATGGAGACATTCATTTGAAAGTGATCAAGCTTGTAGTTCACACACTAGTTGATGGCAGCTTCCACACAATGGATCATGGTCATGAAGTTTGATCATGGATCATGTACATATCAGCCTTCAGCTACAGCCTTAGCATTTAGCATTTAGCATTAGCAGTTAGCAGTTAGACGCACATCACTTTAATGACACACTTGGATCTACTGCTTACCACAACGCCATTCTGTGCTATCAGATATCTATGCTTTTGCAAAAAGACACTTATCATGCTATCATCATTTAGATTTATCATTTTGGATATTCTTCTCGCTAGTGTTGATGATGTTTTTACTGTTGAGATCCGTTCGAGAACAATACGACTTAGTACGACATAATACCCAAACAACTCACTTATCGGTACCATTATGGTCATACAACCTTTCCTCTTTCCATCCATTACATCTGTTAAAAACCAGCTCCCCTTGGAATCCAATATTATTCGCCATTCTGCTTATAATTGTCTTACGGGAATCCCATTATTTTCCACAATTTGTATTTCCGCAGATCTTCAGCCAGCTCTCGTATGTTGTTCTGGGCATAAACAAGAGGTGAAGAAATCTGGAAAGTATATAAAAGGGTGGGATTCTCATCATTCAACAGAACTCTATCTAAACAATGTTATCCTATCTTATCACTTACAAACTCTAACTTAAAGATGTCACAATCACAAGAAGATTTTTATGATGCTCCAAAAACTCAACCTCGTTATGATGATACTCCATCAAACGAAACATTCCAACAAACTGCTCAAACTGCTCCAACTGCCAGACAACATCATCAGCAACCAATAGTCTCATCTCAACCAGATGCTATAAAGCAAATCACTTATGCTAGAAAATATGACGTTCAACCTCAAGGTACTTATCAATCATTGGTCAATTCATTAGGTACTGTATTTGGTTATTTTGGTATGATTTGTTGTTGTCCTTGTAGTAATCCATATAATGATGTTAATCAAGGTTCAATTGGTCTCATTACTAAATTTGGTGAATTAGCAAGAGTTGTTGATCCTGGATCGGTTTATGTTAATATCTTTAGTGAAAAATTACATCCTGTAACAATTATGATTCAAGTGCAAGATATACCAGAACAAGCATGTTTAACTAAAGATAATGTTATTGTTTATCTTAAAAGTGTGCTTTATTATAATATTATTGATCCACAAAAGGCCGTTTTCGGTATCTCAGATATTCAAAGTGCTATTGTGGAAAGAACTCAAACTACTTTAAGAGATGTCATTGGTTCAAGAGTTTTACAAGATGTTATTGAACGTCGTGAAGAAATTGCTGAAGCTATTCAAATCATAATTGCTGAAACTGCAGCTGATTGGGGTGTTCATGTTGAATCTATCTTAATTAAAGATTTACAATTATCTGATGAAGTCACACAATCATTATCACAAGCTGCTCAAGCTAAAAGAATTGGTGAATCTAAAATCATTACTGCAAAAGCTGAAGTTGAAAGTGCAAAATTAATGAGACAAGCTGCAGATATCCTTGCATCAAAACCTGCTATGCAAATTAGATATTTAGATGCTATGCAAAATATGGCAAAATCTGCTAATTCAAAAGTTATCTTTATGCCAAGTTCTGGTGAACTAGATAAAGCTGCTTCCTTAAATCTTGATCAACAAAGACCTGCTCCAGGTGCTTCAAATGAATTAGGTCAAATTCAAGAAGTTCCATCTCAAATTGCAAACAATTCTCAAGCTGAACAATATAAAAACATGATGGCTATGCAAGAAAC
>JAKTWW010000308.1:0-25198 GCA_030582255.1 Hansenula subpelliculosa
TGAACTCCAGTAATACTCGATTTTGCAGTAACGTAAACTGAATCTTGTCGATTTGGCTCATTTGGCTCATTCAGTTGATTTGATTGATTTGGTTGATTTGGTTGACTTGTATTAGAAACTGAAGCAGGACCTATTGCAGAAGATATAGTTGAAATATTATTGTCATTATCCTTGACAAGTGGAACGAGCGCAGTTGAGTTTGCAGTATGATAAGTGGAACTTCTTTGAGAAAATGGACTTGATATATTCTGTGACGCTAAACTATTTGGTTCATTGATCCTGAAGCTATTTGACAGTAAGAGGGAACGAGCCTGATATAGAGGTACAGCACCCATAACTGTTGGTCATAATCTAGGGTAAAACACTCTTCAACAATTTATAACTACATCTTTTTTCTGCTTGTGTGTAATGAGCTTGCAATGCAAAAACCAGACGTTGTGAAATCGAGACCAAAATATTAAAAAGTGACACAAAACCAACGAAAACATTTTCAGCCTGGCAATCAAACAATTCGCAAAATCATGGTATTTGAGAAAAAAAATAAGCAAACCCATGATTATTTATGGAGCCCCATGATAGCCCAATCATATACAGCACTGCCTATTAAAAATGTTTCAGCTCATACCAATGACCACTTCAATCGTAGACGGCTCAGATATAATGTCAAATATAGCCAGATAAATTTTGTGAGGTTGTCAGTAGACAATTACAATCAATCCAATATTTTCTATGCAAGATGAAGGAAAGTGCCCTTTCAAATCTGCTCCTTTAGCATCCAAAGTAATAGCTAACTTCTGGTTGTTCAACCAGGTTGAAAGCTATTGCTTAGTTTTAGGTCAAATCGTAAATTTTTTGACAGCTCCAAAAAACCGCGACAGGGCTGCGAAACCGGAACGGCATAAGCAAAAAACGTCAAACGAAAGATTTATTCTCTTCAACACTTTTTATAGCTGTTTTTGAAAGCTATAAGAGACCAGGTAATTGAACCAGATGCCACAGAAGGAGGCCAATGAGCTTAAGTGTCATGAGTCGGATAATGTTATCGATGACGTGAGCCCAATTTCGGAGACTACAACTATGGTGGATGCGGATAAGGATGAAGCTATTAAATTTTTGAATGACACCAAGGTTATGATCCTAAGAGAAGATTCTTCAGACTATCCAAGATATTTGATGAAGAAGATAGACTGGAGAATTATGACAGTAATGTGTGGCTCATATTTTCTACAGTTTTTGGACAAAAACTTGTTAAATTATGCTGGTGTTATGGGAATTAAGAAAAATTTAAAAGGCAATGAATTTGCTGATCTAGGTACAATTTTCTATGCTTCTTACATTTTTACTGTACCAATATCTGATTATTGCTTACAAGTATTTCCAACAGGTAAAGTTTTAGCATTTTGCATTATTGCATGGGGTATCGTTGTTGCCTGTCATGCCGCTTGTCATACTTATGCTAGTTTGATGATTGTGAGAACATTACTAGGAATATTCGAATCTTCATTATCACCTGGATTAATCACTATCTCTTCAATGTGGTATAATAAATCTGAGAACCTAGAAAGAACTGGGTTATGGGTTGCAACTGCCGGTCTTAGTGTTATTATCGGTGGGCTACTTTCATTTGGGTTTCAATTCGTCACATCTGATTTCCAATCATGGCAAATATTCTTTTTGGTGATGGGTTTGATAACTGTGTTGTTCGGTGTATTTACATGGTTCTTTTTACCAAATAATCCAACAAGTGCTAATTTTCTTACAGAAGAAGAAAAGATCAAAGTTTTAGAACATATTAGAGGAAATCAAACAGGTACAGAAACGAAAAAATTCAAGATCAAACAAATCAAAGAACTATTATTCAAAGACAAACATACTTGGCCATTGTTCTTTTTAACTACTGTTTCCATGATTTCAACAGGTGCCTTAGGTACTTGGTCAGTTACAATCATCACGTCTTTTGGATTTTCAACCAAAATTGCAGCTCTTGTTCAAATGCCAGTTGGTGCTGCAATGGTAATTGCAATCTTAACAGAATCATATCTATGCTCACACATTGGTAAAAGAACAATGATCTTTTCCGGGATGTGTATTCCAGCTATTGTTGGGTATACAATTTTACTCACCACTAAGAACCGAGTTGCTAATTTGATTGCAATTTACTTAAATATGGGATCAACTGGTGTGATTGCCTTGTTATATTCTTGGAATAGTGCAAATACTGCTGGTCATACAAAGAAACTCGCCCGTAATGGGTTAACAATGGTTGCATTTTCATTGGGTTCATTAATTGGTCCTCAGTTATTCAGAGCCACTGAAAAACCAGACTATAGATCAGCTAAAATCACGTTATTGATAACCTCTATATTATGTCTTCCTTTATGTTTCCTGGTTGGCTTCATTTCTAAATGGGAGAATAACAAGAAGGATGAAAGTGGGCCAGTTACATTACCTCCAAACTATGAGTTCAAGGATCTCACAGATATTGAGAATCCAAACTTTAGATACTCATACTAGGAACTGAACTCCTCAATCCCAAAATAGCTTGGAATGGGGTTAAAACTGTACATAGATGCTTATAGATAGTCATTAATGTATATATATTCACGAGAGTAGAGTTCATTGATCTTTGTTCTTAATTGACTCTGCTTTATAGATAAAGAAAATTCGCGAAACAAAGATCTGATTTCAACGAATGAACAGAACAGGATTACACATTATACAACTTCCTATTATTGATACGCCATCAACGGAGAGATTCCAAAATTTGCATGCTAGCTCCAGTACTTTCAAATATTGTGAAAATGGGAGCAGATCTAACACCAGTCGTCGTTGGTGCATTGCAATGCCAAAAAAACTCATTTTTGAAGGAATTTTCCACAACGGTTGTATCTTGTACAGAAGAAAAACCAGAACCTGTTAGTTCCAAAGGTAAGAAATCCAAGTCAAAAGAATCGGGCCAACCACCTGCTCCAAAGTATGCTGTTGAGTTACAAGATACTATCTTATTCCCCGAAGGTGGTGGTCAACCATCTGATCAAGGATATATAATATCATCCAAAGATCAAAAGAAGTATAATGTTTCATTCATTAAAAGAGATAAGCTTCGTGCAATCCATCTTGTTGATGAACCAATTGATGCTGGTACGGAAGTTAGTTTACAAATAGATTGGAAAAGAAGATTGGATCATATGCAACAACATACTGGTCAACATTTATTATCTGCCATTTTGGATAAATATGAATTACCAACCCTAAGTTGGAGTATGGGAGAGATGATTAATTATATTGAAGTTCCTCGTACCTTATCAGATGAAGAAGTTGCAAAGATAAGCGACGAAGTTAATGAAAGGATCATGGAAGGTATTGATATCTCAGTGGATACTCCTCATAAAGATTTGGTTAATCAAGGTAAAATGCCAGATGATTACGATGTGGATAAAGGTGTTCTTCGTGTTGTCAAGATTGGTGACTTGGATCAAAATCCATGTTGTGGTACACACTTAGCCTCTACTGCACAAATCTCTTCAATTGCGTTATTACATCAGACTTCAGTTCGTGGGACAAATTCAAGATTACATTTTTTAGCTGGTGATCGTGTTCGTCAATACTCAGTATATGCTCATAAATTATTAAAACAATCTTCAGTGGAATTATCTTGTCAGTTTGATGATATTAATGAGAAATTACAACAATTGAATCTGAACTATAGGAAAGCCACAAAAAGTGAAAGTTCATGGAAGGAAGAAGTTGCGGAATATCAATCGAAAGAATTATTAACCAAATTGGAAAGCTCAGATGTGGCATATATCCATAGAGCTGATGCAGGTTTAGATTACTTGATGATGATCTTCAAAAATGTGTCAAAAGAAGCACCAGAAGGTAAGACTGTGGTGTTAATTTCTGGTGAAGGGAAAGAAGGTGGTTCAGCAATAATTTTTGGATCAAATGGTGAAAAAGTTATGGAAATTGCAAAGAATTTACAAGAAGCAATCAAGGGATTGAAAGGTGGTGGTAAAGGGAAATGGCAAGGTAAGATTAGCTCTTTTGAAAAAGGTGAATTAGAAAAAGCGTTGGAGTATTTACAATCTCTATAAATATAAATTCAAATATAAATATAAATATGACCCTTTATTCCTCCCTAAAATTATAGACAAATGATATGTCTTATGTATATGCTGTAATGTATGGTATCCAATGACTTTTTTTGTTTTTTTTTGTCGTTAATGTTTTATGTAACTGTATTAATTCCTTTCAATAATCTCTCCCATGGCACGCCATATTTTAATCCCTTTTCAAAAATTGTGGTAATAAACCACTTATTCTCCATCTCCATCTTAATTTTTTTTTGGCTTCTAATAACCACATTGCAGATTTTCTATCAATTTGTTGAGACGTATTAAAATTGGAAGAATTGCAATGTAACTGATTTTGTAGTTTATTGATCAAATGTGTTGAAAACCCATTAGAAGTTTGTCCACTTCTTAACTTTTTAGTTGCTGGTTGTTCCAATAATTCTTCCAAATCATTAATTGAACCTTCTTCCGGTATAGAAGTCATCATATCAAAATTTTCAATCAATTTGGAAAGCATCTCATAACGTTCTGTACAATTTGAACAAACAAATTCTGAATAATTTCCTGAAGCTTTAGAATCATCAGTTAATAGACTACTCAACTCATATAGTGGTGTTTCACAAACAACACAGTATTTCAACGAAGAAGTACATGGCATACTGAATTCACCTAATGTTAAATCATAAGTATCTGTGAGTTTTAACGTTGGTGTACTTGAAACATTTGTATGGATTGAACATGCAGATGACAATGATGGTTGAGTTTTAGCACTATAGAAATCTGTTGATGGTTGAGTTTTGGCGCTATAAAAATCAGAAGTTGCGATACTTGATTCATCAGCTGAACATTTTGTCAATAGTAATGAGCTTGTTTGTGATGATGGTATGTGTGGTGTTGGTCCTCTTGATGAAGATGAAGATGAGATTGTTTGTGAAGAAGTTCCTGATAGAATGGATTTAGCATGTGTCAAGTAATTTGGACCTTGTGGTAACTCCATTGGATCCATTGAATCAAAAGTACGTAATGATGTTTTCAAATCAATTACTGATAATTTCTTTCCTCCCAATTGTTTTGATTTGATGTAATCCTCCACTAATACTATTGGATCTATTTCAAATAATTGAGAGTCTGGTCTAGATGTTTGGGGTTCCTGAGCATTGATTTCTGGACTTTTCAAGCTTTCCGTAACTTTTTCAGATGATGGAGGTGGTGCTAATGGGAATGAAGTTAATTGTGAATTATCAAGCATATCTAGCCTTGACCTTTTCATCTTGACGCAGTTTTGCTTTGTTAATGTAGAGTTATTGTTATTGTTATTGTTTTTGTTATTGTTTTTGTTATTGTTATTGTTATTGTTGTTTTCGTTGTTGTTGTAATTTGTATTATTTGATTTTGAAGGTTCTTGGAACTGGAATGTTTTATTTTGGAAATGATTCTGATTATGCAGTTTGGTTGGAGAATGAGATCTTGTCATATTACCGTGTGAATGTTCACTCTTTCCTAGAGTCCGTATACTGTTACTGTCACCATATCTATTATCCCTCATGTTGAAGCTGCTAGTAATATCATTCATTTTGTTGCGGACCCTATACGAACCTCTTTGAAGTTTCCTTTGTTGTGATGAGGTGTCAGATCTCAGATGCTATGTGTTGTTTTTGAGTATAGAAGTGAACAGTGGTGATAAAATAACGATGAAGTTTTAAAAACACAAGAGAGAGGGACTCCAGTGGATTAATATATAAGCTCCAGTGGGTCCTTAGTGCAGTAACAATCCAGCAGATCGTCTATTAATGGCTTCCAGTCTGAGATTCGTTCCATCGTGATGAGGTTAGAACAAAATTCAGATGAAAAGTAAACAAACGTTACTCGATTCAGAAAAATAGTGTGCAGAACCGGTACGGGACACTCCGTAATAGAGTGGTGAAAAGAGGTATAAAGTATGGTGTTTTGCACCGGGGAAAAGATAAGAGATGGCAGGGAGAGGTACATGAAGGGTGGATGTCGATGACTACAATGGTATAATGTTTATAGTTGTTCATTCGGTCGTTAAAAGTGTCGGGAGTAGACGGTCAAGAGTGACCAACGCGATTGGTCCATCTAAGTAGGATTTTCACTTTGTTTCCAATCTTCATTCCAGACTTCCAGCATCTTTAAGGATATCGTTGATCCTGCTTCATGAGCTTCCCGGATAGCTGAGATACCATGGTATATATGTCCTATCATGCTTTTACTATTTGAAGTAAATTGTCACTGCTTTCCCATCAAAGGAACGATATTGTGTCTAGTTTCTCCTGAGTTAATTCAACATTTAATGCATCTTTTTTGGAACATGCTTCTAAGACACTAAGTTCCATTTGTAATTTCAAGTTCTTAAGCTTCTGTTCCTTCATTTGAATCTTTATCTTTTCTTGTTCTTCATATATGGATTCTTGTTCATCAATTAATTCCTTTAATTTTGCAGCAGTTTCTGGATTTTCTGGTTTGGAAACATCAAGTTTTAATAATTCAATCCATGGAGATTTATAACTTGGTTTTTGTTGCAATGGTTCTTGTTTTGGACGAGGACTATGAGCTTCTGGTGATTGATGATATGGACTTGCATTATTTAAAGAATTTGCTCTAGAATTTGGAGTTGAAGTTCCATGTGTGGTATAACTTTCACGACGATATGGACTATAAGATTCTCTTGGTTTATATCCACCTCTATACGAACCTCTATATGATCCTCTTCCACCTCTGTATCCTCCATAACTTGAATCATCTCTTGAAGAACGATGTGATGGATATGTATCAGTTTCATGTAAAGATTCTCTTTTATGCTCAGTAGGAGCTTCACTTGAAGCTGAATCAAGTGCAGAAGCATCAAATTCAGTAGACCCAGAACCTTGTCTTTGTGACTGTAACTCAGACTCGTTTTTATAAGGACTATAAGTATCAGTACCATGTCTTTGAACCGAAGGTGAAGAATAAGAATCTCTTGAATAATCTTCACGATAACCTCCATTATATGAATTGTAAGAACCACGAGAACTTGGAGGAATTCCACCTCTACCACCTCTATAACTACCCCTATAACTACCTCTATAATCACCACGATGACCTTCCCTCACATATCCTCCTCTTCCTCTTCCTCCACCTCGTTCATAACTATCTCGTCTATAACCTTCACCAAATGAACTATTCGAACTACCACCGCTATCCCATCAAAGTTAATATTCAATCACTGAAAAATCAGTAAACGTTGGTGATACATACCTAGAATAAGGTCTCCCACTCATGATAACTTCACAAAATACTTGAACTAAGATATCTTTTATTTATCAATGTTATTTTAATAAACGTTTCTGCCATTTTTCCAACCGCTTTCGATTTTTGAAATCCTGAAATCGCGAAAGCTTTTACCCGGATTTCAAATATTTTCCACTATGAATTGACAGATTGTGTTTAAAGAGCGACATGATTAGATTTTAAATGAATAATTATAAAGTTGTTAGGTGAAGTGAATTGTTTATCTTGATGTATATGTGTATTTCCTTATCTTGATGTCCACTTTTGATGTGTGATTGTTACTGGAAATTCAAGTTTATACGTCTCATGGTATAATATTGTTAGTATATTTGAATCTCAAAATCTACCTGTATATTTTACACTTAGTTTCTAGAAAATCCTTTTGTTGATCTGTAGAAATTGTCTTGATGAATCAGAAATGCTTTTACCCGATTTATATCATGGATTGTATTAGTATAATCGACTACATTTACGTGTTATAGTTTCTACGCATCAATATTCAATTTTTTTCTTTTTCTTTAATACGTTATTCATGCTTTATACAACTTCATCAATTCCGAATGAGAAACATCACCATCATTATCATTATTAGCCCAATATAAAACGTCATTTAAAATTTTTGCAGATTTTTTCATTTCATATTTCCATTCTTCTTCTCTCATTCTATATTCTAAAATTTCACAACCTTCAATTAATATAAGATTCCCATTAATTTCATTCATTTTTTTAAAATTAATTAATGGTTTAAAATCAGTAATATTTAAAATATTTCTAATTTCCAATACAACTAATTTTGATAAAAATCCATCTTTAATTATTCTTGGAAGTGAATTATTTGTCAACATCATACAATTATTTAATGATAATCTAGAAAGTGAATCACTACAATGATATGCAATTTCCCAAATTCCACGATCTGTAATGGAACAACCTGCCATACCTAATGTTTCAATCTTGGTATTTTTAGCAATGGAATTTAAACTTAGGTCAGTAATTAATCCACCATTTGTATGACGACCTAAATTTAAATTAACAAGTTGTGGACAATTTTCAGCAATGGAGATAATTCCTTCATCACTTATTAATTCACAAGCTCTTAGATCTAATGTTTTCAAATTTGGACAATAATTTGAAACTAAATTAAGAAATGAATCATTTACAACTTTTGAACCTGGCATAACTAATTTTTCCAATTTTGAACCTGTCAACATGATTGGAGGTGGTAAAATTTTTGGACATATATACATTTCAATCCATTTTAAATTCCCACTGATTGAAGGTGCAATGATTTCTAAATCTTGTTGTTTGGCTCTTGTTAATTTATGCATTATAAATAAGGATGTATTGGAAATAGATCTTGTTGGTTTTATTCTTGTAGTTTTTTCAACAAAACTTGACCATCTTCTTTCATCTGAGAAAAAAAGTTTATTTGATGCAACTTCTAGAGTAATTCTATACCAAAGTTTACAAACCAAAAGACAATTATATAAATTATTTGAATTTTTTGATGTAATGATTGTTGATGTTGATGTAGTTGTTGTTGGTGGGTTCCCATTATTTTGTAAACTTGATTCACAAGCTTCTTTCCAAACATTTCTAGCTTTAGATTCATCTTTATAGATTAATAAAGCATGTTGATAAGATAATGGTCTTCTTCTAATTGGAGAAACTTCATGAGGTAATAAAGGTTCAGAATCAACATATGAAATGATTTTAGAAACAATTTCAGGGATATGGAAAATTTGATGAGATAATTTTTTTTCTTGTAATTGAATAATTGGTTCTGGAGATTTTAATGATAATTCTAAAAGTTTCTCATTCATAGAATCATCAAATTCAAATGATGATAATGATTGTTGTTGATTAAATTGTAAATTTTTACAAACTGATTCTTTTTTATTAAAATCAAAAATTGAATTAGTTTCACCATTTGGAGTTGGAGGTGTGAAAAAATTTGAATTTGGTGAAACAATCTCAGAACAACATGAACTTAATGGAGATGAAGGACCTGATGAATTTGGAGAAATTTCATCATCATTATAAGAAATTGGTGAATGGAAAGTAGAAGATTTTGAAGAAATAAATGCATTTTTAAAACTTGTAAGGATCTTATTCTTTCTACCAATCAAATGACGACTGGATTTTTTTGGAGTTGAAGGTGATGATGAATACATTGTAAATGAATTTCTTGGACTATTATTACGCTTTAATGGTCTTTCTTTTGTATCATGTTGATCATTATTACCATTTGATAAAGAAAATGTTTGTGGAACTTCTTCTCTTGACCTCTTTATGGAACCACGTCTTTCTAAAAATTGATTATTCATGGTATTTGTATGTTCTGATAAAATTAATTGGTATAATAAAACTGATAATGGATATATTATAATAAGTAGAATTGAAGAATGGTTATTAATGTTATTTGTGTTCAAATGAGTGGACGTCAACGCAAATTAATGGTGACAAAAAAGTAGTAACTTTTTAAATGAAACTAAAGAATCTTGTAATGATATTAGTTGAACCTTCTTGAATTAGTTCAACTCTAAAGACTATAAGGTTGAGAAGGTAATGGGGGAAGTAGAGTTAGGTAAATGGATTGAAGGATTGAAGGGATGATGATGGAATGATGATGATGATGATGATAATGAGAAATCCCCCTTTTCTTTAATACCTGATGATGGTGAACAATAGGGTATGAATGATTAAATTTTAGATCTTTGAATGAAAATGTGTACCTTAGAAAAAATGATGAGGATTGTTTAATGTATTTATAATGATGATGACCCTTGATGTTTTGAGAAGAAAAGGCTAGCTATAGTAGTTGGAAGTTGATGGTTGGTTTCTTGAAAGGGGGACCAGCTCACAAATATTTTAAATGTAATGTTATCCTTAGATTGATATATTGCACATCAAAAGAGCCTTAAAAAGGTTTATGAATGCAATGGCATGCTAAATTCTAAACTCACTTCAACCCAATAAAGTATTTAAGCGAGCAAGAAAAGGGCTTGGTTCAACTTAAAATGGATATGAAGCACTCATCTTTATTGTTAAATGCTATGATTTTCCACCATTTCAACCATTTCAACCGTTTCGAGATGGCTGGTTTGACACCAAAAGGATTTTGTTTGGTAAGGGACACAGACATATAAACTGGGAGGATTTTAGTTAGGGACCTGCACCAACATAGATTCCAAACAAGCCAATAACACACTGACCAATATGAGTATGTGGTTGTGTTTTATGGGTTACTTGTAAGGAGGGTAAAGATGGATGGATGTGTGTCTGAAGCTGGTGAGTTTTAGTAAATCTGCAGGATGCTGTTACTTAATCGAGATCAGGGATATTCAAAGCATCAAGATACACTTTTTAGTTTATTTATATACAATACAAAAGATGAAGCTTGACTAAAAAGGGAATAGGGATATCTTTTGAGAATACTATGGAGAATAAATAAATGTGTTTGTTGATACGCGTATGGTGTAAGCTGTTTATACCTATCGTGATTCATGGTTAGTTGGTTGAGTAGTGGTTGAGTAGTTGAGTGTTATCTGGATGGTTGGTTCAATTCGCAAAAAGGCAGAACTTTTACAGCTATTTGATGAAAGTAATAGTAAATAGATGAGTAGATGAATAGATGAGTAGATGAATAGATGAACTCTGCTATCAAACAGTAGATAGAGACCTCATTAATTCCTATATACTGTATTCATAAGTTTTCAAATTTCCATGTGGATAATAGTTTTTCAGTACAATGAACATTGATGGTTCAAAGACATGCATCTTATTATCAGTCAACTACTCTGGTTGATAGCCACGGGACACGATACACAAGGTTGTACGGTAGTATGACTGGTGTTTGCTGTGAGATCCAAGAAGAGAATACAAGACAACTATGGGTCTGATACCTGATAATTGTTCAGCCATGGATCTGTTTTCCTTGATGAGTAAATTCTAATTGTTTATAGAAAGAATCAGCTTTATGGGTTTCTTGTAATATTTAAACAATTAATTTCCAGGCTCAGAAGCCAGCGCGTGTCCGGCGTAAACACCAGCACAGCGCTGTCCAAACGATTCCCCCCACCCCCATTCTAGACAGCCGCTCTGCCCGTGCTCCAGCGTAACTCGCAGAACACCCGCCTAGAAACCCACTTTAAACTCTTTAAACTCTTTTAACACGCCAATGCTCCCACCCGCGAATTGCAAATTTCAGCGTTGCAATCAACAAATTTGAGCTCAGCGGCGAAAGCACACAATCCAACACTCAAAACTAACTGACGCCTCCCTGAACCATATGGGGAAATAGAGTGATGAGCTACGAAGAATGGATAACACTATAGGAAGAACCATACCCACTGTCTAGCGGTCCCAAGCACAGTGGACTGTTCACAGTGGTCTGTCACTTCTGTTTCTCCCACATTCACTATGTTCTGGAGACGCCATTCGTCTGTCCGCTGAGTCAGCAGGAATGGGTTCCATGTTTTTTATCACGATTTTTTTGCACAAATTAAAGGGAAAAAGGTTTCCAGTTTTGTTTTCTTTGTGAATATCAAACAACTTGTTATTATTGTTATTATCATTAATATTATTATTTCACCCAGGGTAACATCAGTGTCATAGTATCATATTGTTATCCCCCTTATACACTACCCAAATTACAATCCGGAATTGTTATTGTGTATTAAGTTTTGACAGTGACTTATAATTAATATTTTGTCTGGGATTTTCATTTTGAGAAAAAAAATTACATTTTATTGGGTGGAGGGTGTTATTAATCATTAGCTATCAAAACAATCAATTTTAAACTTGTGGAAACATCTCTATGATATCACCATTCTCAATATTGTGTTATTTTCACTAAACTTATACAATTTGTATCATAGTTTATCTATTTCTTAAAAGTTTTATGATTCTATCTTTAATTTTCTAAAATCCACAAAACAACAACAACAAATAATAATAATCTATAATTATCACATCAATTTCTATTTTTGATAAACAATAATCAAATAATTGAATTAATAAAGAAATTCATTCATCATTGGCTATGTCAGCCGATAGAAACTCCAGATCCAAATATTCAGGTCGATGGGGATCTAATGGATCACATGGGGAACGTGATGATAAAAATGGTGGTCAACAATCAACTATATCATCTTCATCATCATCAACATCTTATTATTCAAGATATAGACAACCTTCTGGCTCAACTTATCATTCATCACAACAGAGTAATAGAGGTTCAAGATTATCTTATGATTCTAATGGTATAGGTAATAATGGTGGTATTGGTGATTCATCATCTTCTTATAATGAAAGTTATACAGATTCTTATAGACCTTCCAAAAGACCATACAATACGAATAATTCATATAAATCATCATATCCTCCAAGAATAAGTGATTCAAGTTCCTCATCAAATAAACCTTTTAGAGACTATCCATCATCCGGAAGAGGAGGAGGTCGTGGAAGCAGTTATTTTCAATCATCATCATCATCATCATCATCAAGATATGGAGGTCCAAACACTTATAAGTCAAGTTCTTATAAGAATTTAAACTCTAATAATAATTCATCATCAAATTATTATGAAAGAAGAGCTCAAAGATATAGTGGTGGTGATTCTTCCACTTTCCGTACAAATCCAGAAGAAACTTCTGATCATTATTATCCACAAAGAGATAAAAGATCAAGTTTAATAAATTCTACAACTTCAACTTCATCATTTCCAAATAGAGTGGAAAATACAAAACATTTAAAAAATGATTTTAAAGATCGTTCTATAAGTCCATTGAATTCAGATCCTTATAATGATGTTAATACAAATATAAATGTCAATACAAAACCAAAATTAACTGATGGTTATGAAAGAAAATCAAGACCTTCATTAATACCCAGTAATTTTAAAGATGATGAAGAAGATGATGATTATGAATTAAATTCTACATATAAAGATTTACCAAATACTGCAAACATAAGGCATAACGAACAACAAGCAAAACAACAACAGCAGCAACAACAGCAGCAACAACAGCAGCAACAACAGCAGCAACAACAGCAGCAACAACAGCAGCAACAACAGCAGCAACAACTAAAAGAGGAAACCCATCATGATGATCATGAGAAGAATAATGAAATGACTTTTACCGAATCTTCTAATGATATACAACAAAGAATTACTGAAAAACTTCCATTAACTTTAGAACATAAAGAAGAATTGGATAAATCATCCTCCAAAAATGAAGGTGTAACTACTCGTGAATCATCAGAAGAATCTTCATATGAACCTCAAGAACCAATTAAAAGTGATAGTCAAACTGCAGTAGAGGATGAAACTTCAAAGCTTTCAAAAACAACAAAGGAAGATGAGAAACAAGAAATGTCACAAGAGAATCAAGTTGAAGAAAAGAAAGATTTTGAAGACGCTGAAGAAACTGCAAAAGATGAAGAAGAATCAGATAATTATGAACCTGAAGTGGATATTGAAACTGAATCTACATTGACAACACAACCATCAACATTACCAACTTTAGATGAAAAACCAGCAACTGAGAATTTATCAAACAAATCAGTTAGTGAATCCAACAATCAATCACTTGTTAAAATTAAGTCAGAGACTCAAGTTGAAGAGAAACCAAAAATTGAGAAAAAGATTAGCAAATCCCCCAAAAAAATTATTGTTCCATTACATGAAGTTGAAGGTTGTATTTTCCCAATGAATAAAGTTGAACAAAGAGTTTGGGAACTTAAAAATCATCCGAGAGAGGATATTATTGAATCAAATCCATATTTATTGAAAAGACCAATTAAAAATTTTAATGAATATCCATTTTTCCAAAGAAATTTATTAGTTCATGAACAAGGTTTTAAATTAAAATTAATGGAAAAATTATCTGTTTTGAAAGGTTCAACTTTTGATCATAAAATTTCACTTTGGAATGAATATTCTCATAGATCTGATGATTGGAATGAAAGATGCGCTAATATGGAAAAACAATTGAAAAGCCTTTATCCATCAGATGAACAAGAATTCGAAGAACAAGATCAACGACATGATCAAGAAAATGAATTATCATCTCAATCAACTTCTTCAACAAGACGTGGTCGTTATCATGGTGATACTGTTAGATCTGAAGCTGAATTTTTAGAAATTCTGAAAAATTTAGAAAAAGAAAAAGAATCAGATCCATTATATAAAGCTGAACAATTAGCTGCTAAGATTCCTGATATGATTTTAAATCCAATAGAAAAACATTTAAAACATTTAAATATCAATAATTTAGTTTTAGATAAAGAAGAATGGGCTAAAAGAATTTATACAGATCCAATTGATACATTTACTAAACATGAACATGAAATGTTTTGTGAAGCATTTTTGGCTCATCCTAAAAGATTTGGTCGTATTTCTTCTGCTATGGGTGGTTTAAGAACTTCTGAAGAATGTGTTTTACATTATTATAAAACTAAAAAATCATTAACTGATTATAAACAATTAGTTGCTTCCAAAAAGAAAAGAAATCGTAAAGGGAAAGTTAATCGTCGTATTTCAAAATCTAAAAATGCAACAGCTACAAATACTTCAGCTCCAAATACTCCAACTACAGAAACTCCAGGTGAAAGTGCTGGTGAAGAAAAAGAATTGGCTTTAGAAAATTTTATTCCAAAAGAAGCAATTGCTGAAGAATTATATACAGAAACTGGTCGTCGTCGTCGTGCTGCTGCTCCAGTTTTTGACTCCACTACTAAAACTGGTGGTGGTGCTGGTGGTGGTGGTGCTGGTTCAAAAGTTAATGGTGAATCAGAAGTTAAAGAAGATGAAGAAAGAAAACGTTCATTGGAAGTTACTAATTTACCAACATCATCATCAACGGTAACAACAAATGAAACTAATGATGAAGATTCACAAAATAAAGTTCCTCCAAAGAAGAAACCAAGAGGTTCAAAACCAAAGAAGAAGGAAGAAACTGTTAAAAATGTTGATAATAAAGTTGATATTGAACCTACACCAGAACCTTTTGATGATAAAGTTGGTGGTCGTACAATTACGAGTTATTGGAGTGTTAGAGATATAAATCAATTTGTTACATTAATTGGTGAATTTGGTACACAATGGTCAAATATTTCTGAAAGAATGAAGACAAAAAGTACAACAATGGTTCGTAATTATTTTATGAAACATGCACAAAATAATGGTTGGTTAGCTTTAGCTGAAGGTGCTGATAAGAAAAATATGGCTTATCAATTACATGTTGAATCAAGTGCACAGCAATCACAACAATCACAACAATCACAACAATCACAACAATTTAATACTTTGAAAAAACCTCCATTAGGAGTCTTCAATTCTCATGGTGATCTTCCAAGTAATGTTAATATTCCAAATCATCATCAAATTAAACATGAACAATCGATGTTACCATCTATGCAAAATTTACCACCATTTTCAAGACCATCAGTTTTATTACCACAAAAACAAGAACAAGAACAACAATCATCATTATTACCATTACCATCAGTTGCACCTGCACCAACATCCACTGGAGGATCAAACAGATCCAATCCATTTTCTATTACTAGTCTGCTGAATCCATCAGAAGAATCAAAACCATCTCCATCACCGCCTACTCAAGTTCATGCTCCAGCTCCAGCTCCAGCTCCAGTCCCAGTTCCTACACATACACCTACACCTGCACCTGCACCTATGGTAGTCCCAGGACCAGCTTCAATTACAAGTCAACCATCATCAAATTCAAATTTTACAGAAGGTCGAAATTTTTATTCATCTCATGGTGCTACAGCTCCATCTAATGGAAGAAGTCCAAATGTTATGAGTATGTTAAATAATGATGAACCATCAAAACCTTTCAATCCATTAAGTACATTAGTTGCTGCTGCTGATGATAGTTCAAGATCAGAAATTTGGAATCATCAAGGTGGTCATCATTCAAGAACTGCTTCAAATGGTTCACTTCCAAATTATGGTGGGTTTAGACCGTATGGATATACTACTGGTGATAATGTCAGTGCTAGTGGTAGTGCTGGTGGTAATGCTACGAATAACAATGGTGGTGGTAGTGGTGGTGGTTATCCAAAAGTTCCAAATGCTCCATATTATCAGAGTGGTTATTCAGCACCATATTCAGAGAGTACTGATAGAAGTCGTGATATTTTCAATCCAGCACCAGTTGCACCAGTTGCACCAGCTGCACCATCACAAACGCAAGCACCGGGTCCTTCACAACCACAAGAAGCCTCATCAACAAGAACTGGGACTGCTTTACCATCCAATTTCGGAAATTTATTACAACCAATAAATGGTTCTCCAGGGTCTGATAATGGCTACAATTACAATTCCAATTACGGAAGAACAAATTGAATGTTCTTCCTCGAGTTTTTTTCCTTTTCCATTCATGAATTGTTTTGCTTTCAGTTTTCAGTTATTTTAATATTTGGGTTATAAAAGTGTACATATACTAATGGGTTACGAGATTATGTTGTATTATAATTATTATTGACGTTATACGTTAAACTGTTTCCCGTTGAATTGTCGTAAATTCTCGATTTTGGAGTTTTTCTCCTATTTACTAAAAAACCAAAAAAAAAAAAAAAAAAAAAAATCAACGCGTCGAGAAATTTGAAAACACCGCAGAGGAAAAACATAAACATCGACACATTTCCCATAAACAATACATTTCGTTCTCTTTGTTTTATAAAGAACAGGAACAGGAACAGGAACAGAGAGAGAGAGAGAGATACCCCCCCTTGCACTTTGACCAGACGTTGCTTCCTTTAGATCCTAGATTCCTTCAAAGATTGCAAGACATATCACATCATATTGATCATCATGAGTTCTTTAGATATTCAAGTCCCATCTATTGAAAGACCATTCGGTATTAGTCTTTGGTCATATTTTAATGTTTTAGCTTCAACTTTAACACAAGGACGTTTCATTCCATCAGAATTTCAATTCATTGAAGGTGAAACATTTTTATCAACTTTCCCACCAGTTGCTTTAACTATTACTTTATATTATATTATTATCTTTGGAGGACAAGCAATTTTCCAAAAATTTAATTTAAAACCATGGAAATTAAATTTTTTATTTCAACTTCATAATATTTCATTAACTTTAATTTCATTAACTTTATTATCATTAATGATTGAACAATTGATTCCAATTTTATATCATCATGGATTATTTTATGCTATTTGTAATAAAAATGCATGGACTCAACAATTGGTTACTTTATATTTTTTAAATTATTTAACTAAATATTTAGAATTTATTGATACTTTATTCCTTGTTGTTAAAAGAAAGAAGATCATCTTCTTACATAGTTATCATCATGGTGCTACTGCTTTATTATGTTATACTCAATTAATTGGTGTTACTTCTATCAGTTGGGTTGTTATTTCATTAAATTTAGCAGTTCATGTTGTTATGTATTTCTATTACTTTTTAGCTGCTAGAGGTATTAGAGTTTGGTGGAAACAATGGATTACAAATGGTCAAATTATTCAATTTGTATTGGATTTAGGATTCATTTATTATGCAGCTTTTATTAAAGTTAGATCTGATTATGGATTATTTGGTTGTGATCAAGAAACTTGTATCGATTGTGTTGGTACTACTTTAGCTACATGGGCTGGATTATCAATTATTTCTTCTTATTTATTATTATTTGTATTGTTTTACATTGATATTTATATTAAAAAGGGTAAAAAATCAAAAGTTGTTAGAAGAGTTGGTGGGTTTGGTAATAAAGTTAATGAATATGTTAGTGTTGATTTGAAAAATGTTGCCACTCCAACTTCTTCACCACATCCAACTAATAGAAGAACTGATTCTCCACCAACTTCAAGAAGATTAAGAGAATCTACTGTTAGAAGAAGAAAAGCTTAGATTTGAGCAAACAAACAAGAAAGAATAAAAAAACAAAAAATTAAAACACTTCATCAACATTTTCTTTCAAAAAAAAAAAAGATGAGGTTGGAATGTTTTTTTTTTATACTACAAGAACTCAAAAGTCATGATGAATACGTCTTCGAAGTATGTCGTACGATAAGATGCTAATGTCATTGGATGACTCAAACGTTACAAGACTAATTTCGATATATTTATAATGTACATTTATGTATTTCTATCATTAATAAAATAAGAACTCTATTATTTACTAAATAAATTTGATCTAATTTTTGCTAATTCAATAGATCTCCGTAGTTGTTCACTATTTATATCACCTATTATTGTTAATGATTTCATATGTTTACCACTCTTATCAACAACAACTGACAAAGTTTTCTTTGCAGATGTTTCTTCTTCTTCACCTTCAATATCTGAAAGTAAAATTGATTTCTTATCAAGATCCATTTTATCATCATCTTGAACAGTTTCCACAGATTCTTCATCTAAATCAATAACACCAAAATTTGATGAAAATCCAATAGCTTCATTATTTAATTTTAAATCATCATATTCTTTAGCATCACATATTATTTGATATTGTTCTCTTATTGTACCATAATTACCACGGATTTTAACAGGTATTTTTATATCAGCTGCATTTTCATCTATATGAGCTCTTGGTAATTTAGTAGTTTTCAAAGCAGAAATTAATGCACCCCAAACTAAATCAAATAATGGACCACCACGACTGAAAACTTTAATTTTAGCATATAATGCAAAAGTCCATGAACGTTTTGGACCTAAATCAAAACCAAATTCATCTGTATCTTCTCTATAATAAATTTCAACTTTCCCATCAGGACCAACACTTCGTAGACCAACTTTAACTTTTAATGAATCTTTTGTCAAGATTTTTGAATGTAGTAAAGTTTCATATAATTTTTGTGATAAAATCATTTCTTCATCAGTTGGTGCACCAACTCTTCCTCTTTCCACTTCAACAACTGGATAAACTGAAGTATAATCTTCTAATGATGCCTTATCTGAATTTGATTCATCATCGGTTTGTTTCTCTTTAGCGAAAACAGCATTAACAGCAGCTGCATCATCATTAATTTGATGAGCTGGTAAATCTTCCTCTATGATCCCACCTGTAATTGTACAAATAACAGTTGTATTACCAGATTTTAAAACAGAAGATCCCAAAACGGATGAATCTTTAACTTCATTATTTGCATATCTACTTAATCCCCCATCACCAACTTCTATGTTTCTAAATTCTTCAAATTTACGTAAATTTGGACGAATACCAATTGCTAAATGTCTTTGTAATGAAAGTTCTGGTGAGATACGTGCTATCACCGCCGGTGGGAATGCCATAGGCTTAAATTCAGCTTCTTCAGATTGTGCCATTCTTGTATATGATTCGCTTCTTTGACATACAATTCTCCAAAATTGAATGTTCCTTTATAGATGAGCTTTTGGCCTTATATTTTTTTTTTCTTACATATCAATTTTGATCCCGTCGGATATACATCTTGTTTTTTACCCGGAACTCGAGCGCCAAATCGTCCAAGTGGACATACCGGTTTCTATAAAGTGGTATAGCAAAAAACAGCACCAAAATCACAGACTTTACAAATCTATTGTTCACTGGAAAGTCTCAGTTATACGGATAAAGGAAGACAAAGATGGTTCAATTGACTGTTGTTGGTTCATTAAATTATGATTTAGTATCATATACTGAAAGAATTCCAGAAGGTGGTGAAACATTCGCTGCAAATTCATTCGAAACTCATCTTGGTGGTAAAGGGTTAAATCAAACCATTTCATTAGCTAAATTATCACCAAAAACAGATGATACTGATTTGAAAGTTAGATTAATTGGTAATGTTGGTGATGATTTATTTGGTAAAGAATTAGTTGGTGCTTTAGAAGAACAGAATGTTGATATTAGTAATATTGAAGTCTTGAAAGGTGTAAGATCTGGGGTAGCTGTGATATTAGTGGAAAAATCTACTGGTGAAAATAGAATTTTGATCACCGCAGGTGCAAATGGTGAAACTAAATATACAAATGATGAATTAGTAAATTTGTTTCCAAAAGGTGGTGATAGAGAAGTTGTTGTTTTCCAAAATGAAATTCCTGGTACAATAGAAACAATAAAATGGTTAAAAGATAATAGAAAAGATAATACAGAAATTGTTTATAATCCATCCCCTTATAATAACCTTACAGCTGAAATCATTGATAAAGTTGATATCTTAGTCGTTAATGAAGGTGAAGCATTAGAAATTGCAAAAGATACATTACCAACAGAAGAATATGAAAATTTTAAACACTTGATTGAAAAAGATGAAGTTGATGGTTTCCACAAATTAGCAACTTTACTCAAGACTAAAATTTCACAAGAAAATTCTAATGTTGTGGTGATAACTTTGGGATCTAAGGGATCGATCTTCACTGCTCCAAAGACAACAGGTACAACAAGTAAATTTGTTGAAGCTGTTAAAGTTGAAAATGTGGTGGATACAACTGGTGCTGGTGATACATTCTTGGGTGGATTATTAACTCAAGTTTCATTAGGACAAGATTTAGAAACTTCCGTTCAATTTGCTACAAGAGCTTCATCTTTAGCTATTCAACGTAATGGTGCTGCTAGTAGTATACCAACTTATGAACAAGTCGTGGAAGAATTAACCAAATGATTTGATTTGAAAAATTGTATATCAAGTAATAGAACATTTTTTTTTTCAAATATCAGACTACATTGTAGTTTTTTCCTTAATATGAAAATTTTATACTCTACATTTATCCCTGTTTTGCAGTACTTCTTCATTCATTTACACAAGCTATTATCTATGGTCTTGGTGAATTGACTGAATACAGTTGATTTGATGGTGGATTAACAGAACCACTATATGTTGATAGATTATCATCGGATGCAACCGAGTTTGGTGATCCAATTGCAGATGAATCAAAATCAGATTGTGCAGCTGAATCATTCAACAGAGTTTGTTTTTTAACACGTCCTAATAATCTTTGTTTACGACGTGATGATGATAAATCTTCTTCATCATCAGTACCAACATGTATACTTGAAACATTATCCTCTGAAGAATCAAGTTCTTCAACGTCATTATCTTCATCTTCTGTAGAATCTTCTCGATTAGTTTCATAAAATTCTTGTTGTAATCTTAATTGATTTCTCTCACGTTCTTCAAATTCTTCTCTTGATTTTTCAATAAGTTCAGATAATCTTTCACCACCCAGAAATTTAGCTGAACGTTTTCTATAAAATAATAGATAAGCAGCACCTGAAATGGCCTTTTCTGGAGTAGTTGGAGAAACTCTTGAATCATCATAATAATACCATTTGTTATCAATAAAATTCTTAACATATGAAGTATAATGACCACCACCAATACCACCATAATGATTATCAACAGCAAATAAATCATAAATATGATCATCATTATCAGTAATTGTTTTAGAAATATGTTTTGACATATCCAAATTTTCAATTGGGAATTCAACAACAGCATCAATCTTATCACTAAAGCTTCTTTGATTTTCAAATCTTTTTAAATGAATGGATAAGATATCAGGTGTTGACCAAATTTCAATTTGTTTTGAAGCTTGACGATGTTCTTTACAATCTGAACAATACCACAAATCATGTTCACCAAGCACTTCAGGTTTTGAAAATAAATTTAAACATTGATCTAATGTTAAAGTATCATTTTTCTTTTCAGCCTTCTTCTTTTTAGAAGCTTCAACTTCTTCATTAACTAAAACGGTTGGATTTGTATAAGTATTATTACCACCTTCACCTTCATCTTCAAGACCAGAAAAGAAAATGTCAAAAAATTCTGGAGTCCATTCACAAACTAAAGCAGTACGATCTTTAATCAGGTCTTCAACAGTAGGTTTACTTGTAGTTGATGAAAATTCATCTGATTTTGATTCAACTGTAATAATATCTGAAGAGTCAACAGGTGATGGTCCTTGTTCCAAGTGTGTACTTGATCCTAAATTCATATCCACATCTGGTGTTTCTTCTTCGTGTTCATTTTCAGCTTCAGCGTCTGATAACAAGTTACCAATTAATGGATCCTCTTCTTCTCTCTCTTGTTCAATATTTGTAATTTTTTGATCCGGTATAATTGTATCATCAACATTTGTATCTTTATTTTCATCTGAGCCAGTATCTGGTGTTTCAACAGAAATATCACTATTTTCATTTGAATTATCAATATCCAATTTTTTACCATATGTATAATAAGCTTTTTTAGTTTCATCAACAAAATCTAAAAGATCTGGTAATTTGGTAAAATTATTATTAGTTGCTGGCGTCCATACTTTAGTAAAATCTGAATCAGATTTATTACTACCACTATTTGAATTATATCTTCCAAACTGATAATTTTTACGTCTTGTTCTAACTTCTTTTGATGAATCGAATAATTTGATTTTGAATGCATAATCACCCGAAATATCTGGATTTGCTAAAGAAACTTCTGAATCATAACCATCATCATCTTCCTCTTCAGAATTTTTAACTTCATCTTGTTTAGATTTTCCAACTTCAATTGAAGTTTTATGAAGTAATGGGAAATCTTTTTTTGTAAATTTTTTATCACGTTGATTTTCACGTACTTTAGTAAAATATTGAAATGTACTTAATTGTTCATATCTATGTTCAACTTTTTGTCTAATTGCACCAAATGATTTTCTTTCAGATTCTGTTAATGAGATGAAAAAAGGTAACGCAAATGGTGTTGGAATATTTGATGATGGTGGTAAGATGGTATTGAAAACAGGAACAATCACATCATTTTTCTCATGTGCAACTTCATACATGACAATAATATCATGTTCTGCAATTAAATCTGAAATTGGTAAATAATTGGATTGTGATTCTGCATTTTCAAAATTTCTATAAAATTGATAATTAAAAATTTCAGTAGCAAATAAATAATCAATATTTAAATTTAATTTTTCTGAAACATATGACTTTAATGTAAAATATGTTGAATTTTTTGGTAATTCAACTTCAAATGATCTTATTGGACCATTTTCCAAGAATAAAAGGAGTTTAAAATTCCATGAACTATCAGTTGGTAATGGTAAAGTTAAATCACTAAAAGGATCAAACGTTATAGAAACTTTAGAACATACTGGACAAATTAATGTTGATTTATATAATCCAACAAATAAATCAATAATAACAGAATCATTTCTTAATTTATGTTGAGCCCAACTTTTTTCAGCCAGTTCTTTAATTGCATTTTCATCTGCATTTTTTTCATTTAATTCAGGTTTTTCAGTAAATGGTTTTTTAATGATTCTATTTAAATCTTCATGTAAACCATCTAATAAAAATGCTAAAAATTCTTGAGAATCTTGTTGATGATAATCTGCAAACATTGAATTAAAATGACCAATAGTTGATTTAAAATCTCTTGGTAAATATGCTGATTTCCTATCTGATGATTTATCAAATAAAGCATGTATTAATCCACCAAAACTCATTGCAACTTTACCACTCATACCTAATGGATTATCAGTATTTAATTCTTGTTGGAAACAATCAAATAAGAAATATTGCGTTAATTCAGGTATATGAACAAGACATTGTAATGCAGAATTCATATAACAAGTATTACCTTGATTTTGAAGACCAATACGACCATCCGATGGAGTTGGAGGAAAATGTATATAATAATTAGATGGCCAATAACTTTCACCTGATTCTTTAATTTTAGAAGAAATTTTTTCTTCAATAACTAAATGATTTATTGACAATCCAGTGTTTTTAATAAGTAAATCACCCAATTCTTTTTTAATAAGATATTTACCGTTTAATTTGGCAAAATCATCAACATTAAGTTGATAATTTAAATTAATAAGATTATCATTATTAATAACCCAAACTTTATACTTTCTTTTTTCTGAATTTAATGAATATTTTGACAAATTTTCCTTTTGATCTAAAATTTCTATTGATTTATTAATTAAATCTCGACATGTATTTAATCTTGATAATGTAAATGAAGGAATTGGTGAATAATTTGAATTATAATGATATCCTGAAGAAGAACTAGTTGGACGATCACCTGTAAGATGATGAAGATAAAAAAAAGGTTTTGTAAATTCTGCTTCTAATTTCCCTTGATTTTCAATCAGATAAGTTGTAATAGGTTTTGAATTTATTGATAATCCATACCATGAAACTAAATTTTCAAAAATTTCAGGTGATATTGCAATATATGGAAATCTTGAACAATCTGCAAATATACCATTTTCATCAATTAACCCTTTGGTATCAATTGGACCTAATTGAATTTTTGCTTTGAAAGAATCTGTAAATTCTTCATCCCTAAACTTTGCAAACCAATCTTGCGGTATAACATTTAATAAAGCGCCCTCTGTGAATGTTGATTGTTTTTGTAATAGATCAGATATTATAGCCCGCTGTTTATCTAATGGAACCAAATCCATATCAGTGCCCTTTACACCATCATTACCGTCATCATTACCTTCGTTATTTACATCATCATCATCATCATCATCTTCGTCATCATCTTCGTCATCGTCATCATCATTAATCTCAATCTCGTCAATCTCATCAACATTATCATCATCAATCTCACCATTGATCTCATTACCAATCTCCACCGTATCAACATCTTCATCAATTTGATGAGGACTTAAATGTGTCAATTCATGTTTGTGTTTTTTGTCTTCTCGGTCTTGGTCTTTCCCATTATTTAACAATTCATTTATATGACCATGATCATCAATCTCTCCAACGGCGGCTTCATAAGATGGTGGTGATGATGGTGATGATGGTGATGGATCATCAATAACTTCTTTATTATACATTGTCAATCTTTGTAATTAATTATGATGATTTTTCTTAACGTGGATT
>JAKTWW010000309.1:6283-22154 GCA_030582255.1 Hansenula subpelliculosa
TCTCGTCAAGAACGTTTTAATGGGAATTGTCATGGTATTTTTCTATTCAAGATGGTTTCTAAATATTTGTATTGTGGTTAATTTTTGCAATTGTATTCGATTGTCAATCATTTCAATTAGGTTACTATTATTAACAATTGTGGTTTGGAAATGTCTGCTACTTGTATTTTCTGTAAAATCGTTAAAGGTGAGTGAGATTTTCTTTATTGAATCATGATTTGAACTCCGTGATTTAAATCATGATGACAATTTAAATGGATGTCATTTCAATTTTTAAAAAAAAAAAACAAACATTCATACTAACTTTTTGTGAAATAGGTGAAATTCCATCTTTCAAATTATTTGAATCTGAATTATCATATTCATTTTTAGATATTCAACCAACTGCAAAAGGTCATGCTTTAATAATTCCAAAAGAACATGGTGCAAAATTACACAATTTATCAGATAAATCATTAGCAGATTTATTACCAATGGCTAAAAAAGTTGCAAAATTATTAGAAGTTGATACTGAAGGTTCTGATGGGTTAGGTTATAACGTTTTACAAAATAATGGTAGAATTGCTCATCAAGAAGTTGATCATGTTCATTTCCATGTCATTCCAAAAATTAATAAAGAAACTGGTTTAGGTGTTGGTTGGCCTGCTCAACCAACTGATTTTGAAGCTTTAGGTAAATATCATGAAGAATTGAAAGCAAAATTAGAAAGTGGGAAATTTTAATTAATGATTTTACATTTTAAGTTTTTAAATTACTTTCAAATAAATAATATAAATAATATAAATTATGTCAAATTTTGTTTTCTTATATTGTATATAACAAATCCGGTTTTCAATTCTTCATTTAAACATGAAGATTCATGTTTATACACTTTTAACCCTTTTTTCAATGTTTCTTCAACAAAATATTCAATATTTTCAGGTAATCTTAATTGTAATCCAATAATCACTGTGGTATGATGTGTAGCTAATTGATAAATTGCATCTACTAAATAAGGTACTAAATAATCATTATAAACAACATCACAACCAATAATAAAATCAGGTTCATTAGTATTTAATTGTTTAATTTCATATAAACCTTGTTCTGTATTCTCCCAATCATATGAACATACATCAATTTTCGGTAATTTTTGTCTTTTTTTTGGTTTAGGATCACATTCAATCGTATTACTTTCAAATAAAGATACATTATTTGATATGTTTTTTTTCAATAATTTTAATAAATGATATTGATCAGTTGCTATCCAATGAGTTGATTTAAGACTAATTGAAGTACTTAATAACCCTGTGACACCAGCACCAATCTCTATGACATATTTCCCCTGAAGATCATAAAGTTGCTTATCTTGTATCCATTTCACAAAAGGTGTAGAGATCTTCCACAATACGAATCCTGTAGAACTTGCATTTGTATTTAAATTAGATATCGATTGTTCAAAATGATAATCTGTATTTGAAATACTGACTTTTAATTGTTCTTTCTTGGAAACTATCCCGAGATCTTGGTTTTCTGAAGATGCATTATCGATATAGAGTTCATATATATGACTTGAGACATCATCTAATGTGATTTCTTCAAGAAATGGTGCTAGATTTGACATCTTGGATGCTTTCCTATTAAAAAAATTTTATAATCAAGTTGAAAAGTTTAAATAAAGCTCATCGCGAATACAAAAAAGACAAAGAAAAAAAAATACACACAACTATTCTACAACATTTTTAATAATCAGAAAATGGACATTTTATTTATAACATTTCAGCTTACACTTAAATCAAATTCTTTGATAACAAAATTTCAGCAATCAATATACCTGCACCAGCAGCACCGATAACAGTGTTATGAGATAAGACAACCATTTTAAAATCTAATAATGGATCTTCTCTAATACGACCAACAGAAACACCAAATCCAGCATCTCTATCACGATCTAATCTTGGTTGTGGACGATCTGGTTCTTCTAAAACATGAATAGTTTGTTTTGGAGCTGAATGACAACCTAATTTATAAGCATCACAAACATAATCTCTTAAAACTTTTTTCAATTGTTCAACTGATGGAGCTGGTCTATTTTTAAATTTTAATGAAATACATTCTGTATGACCATCAGAAACTGCAATACGATTACATTGAGCTGAAACTTTTAATTCTTCTGAAGATAATAATTCAACACCTGTTTGATCTTTATTTAATGGAGCTAAAATTTTTTTTGTTTCCCATTCAATTTTTTCTTCTTCACCACTAATATATGGAACAATATTATCTAAAACATCAATACCTGGAACACCTGGTGAAAACCCACCACCTGAGATGGCTTGTAAAGTGGTTGCAGTTAAAGCTTCAATAGGACCAAAGGCATCAACTAAAGGTTTTAATGGTGCAACTAAACCAGCAGTTGAACAATTTGAAATACATGCAATAAAACCTGGACGTTTTTCACCTGCTGCTTTAGCTTTATTAATTTTATTTTCAATAATAGATAAATGATCAGTATTGACAATTGGAACAATTAATGGAACATCTGGTTCTCTTCTATAATTTTTAGCATTTGAAACAACAGATAAACCAGCTTCAACAAATGCTTTTTCAATTGGACCTGCATAATCAGCATCTAAACCTGAAAAGACAACATCACAATCTTTAAATGCTTCAACAGTACATTCTGAAACTGGAATTGATTTTGCATTCTCTGGTAATAAAGAAGTTTGTTTCCATGTAACAGCTTCTGAATATGGTTTACCAGCTGATCTAGCTGATGCACCTAAAACTGATAATTCAAAATTTGGATGATCTGCTAATAGAAGAATGAAACGTTGACCGACGGAACCAGTGGCACCTAAGACACCTGCTTTCTTTGTTGGAGCCATTTTTCAACCTAATATATAAATTATAATAATTATTAAATCTTTGGAAAAAGATTAAATCTTACAAATTCTCGATATTTTTATGTATCGTTCTTTTGAATTTCTTATTAACGTGAGTCAAAAATCCGGAAAAAAAAAAAATATATAGAAAGTGACGTATTCCGAGGCGCATAATCATGTGATATTTCATAGTCGGAATTGGATTTTTTTTGTTCCCAGAATACATAGCTAATAAACAATTGTAAATATGAATTAAAATGCTATAATATACATATGTAAATGGTGGAGGGAGTAATTGAAGAAATCATTTGTCAAGTTTAGCCTTTTTTTCAGCCTTCTTTTTTTCTTTTTTCAAACGTTTTCTTTCCTCTTTACTGATTGACGATTTTTCTTCAGAAGCATCTTGTACGTCAACATCTTGTGCTTCTTCTTTTTTTTGCGGTATGCTTTCTTCTTTATCTGCTTCTTCTTTTTCTTCTTCTTCTTCTTGTTGTTGTTCAGGTTCATCATCATCAAATTTCATATGTTTCTTTGGGGTAGATTTACCTAATGTCGAGGAAGTAGATGTGGTTGTAGCTGGTGTGACAGTGACTTCTAATGGAGGAAGGCCACGCAAGTCTCTTTGTATTCTCTTCAATTGTGATAATGAGGCACCTGTATTAGCACCATTTGTTGCGTTGTTTAATAAGTTTTGGTTAGATCTTGTTTCTTCATTTTCTATAAATTTTGTCAATAATCTTTCGGTTTCTTCTTGAGATAACGCTTTTGAATTTTGAACATGAACTGTGACTGGGGTGTTCACCACGGATGGTGCTATTCTTTTAGCTTTCACTTGTGACATTGTATCTTCTATGAATCCCTTTTTGAAGCTATTCTAATCCACTTTGTTTTAGTTAATTTTGTACGTTTAAAAATTTATTTTGACTTAAAAAAATCAAAATTTACCCGCAGAATCGAACTTTGAAAAATTCGTGAAAATCAAAATCAAAACTGATTTTAAATTGAAGGAACTGAGATATTGAAAGATTGGAACTCCAGATAGACCAAATATCCATTCTTTTATACTACTTGCAATGCTTTTTAACAGACTGGCATTATCTGCACAAATAATAAAAGCACCAGCAATGGCTATGAGGTGAGTGGTTTTTTTTTATATGGTGTTTGTGGTTTTACACAATTCAACAAGAACAATATTGGATTCAAATACTAACAAGGTTCAGACCAACTGCTCGTCTTTTTTCAACTATCAGACCAGTCTCACCAATGACTGCTCTACGTGCATCATCTAGATTACCCCAACTCGCAAATCCAACATCATCTCCAATACTCTCATCAGTTTCTGCATTAGCTCCAACATCTACATCTATTTTTTCAAATTTATTAGGTGGTCAACGTCGTTGGAAATCAAGAGGTAACACTTTCCAACCAAATACATACAAACGTAAGAGAAGAATTGGATTTTTAGCTAGAATGAGAACACCACAAGGTCGTAAAATTGTTGCTAGAAGAAAAGCTAAAGGTAGATGGTACTTAACATATTAAGAAGTGTCCTAGTGTATGTTTTTAAAAGGTAAATAGTATTATAAATTTTTGTATATAAATGATATTAATGGGTTATATAAATTGAAAATTTGGAATCAGGAGTGTAGAATGGATTAATTTAATTAATCTATTAGTTATATATTTTCATTCAAAATTAATGATAAAGAACTTCCATTATTTTGAATGTGTTTATTCTGATGCGTCGCGGACCGATTTTCCAAAGCAGAATTTTTTTCAAGATTTTGGTGAAAAAACTCGTGAAAGGTAACGATTTATTCTATAGGAATGAAATCTAAATAAGATCAATTAGAGCATAAATAACTCCTAGACCCAATCGCATTATGTCTTTGAATTTATTTAAAAGCAGTGCGAGAAGAATATCGTCACCTTTGGCCACAAGAGCTTTCAGCGCTTCAAGCATAGTGAGAGCTGATGAATTCGCTTTAGCAGCTATACAAAAAGAAAGAGCCCAAAAGAAAGAAGCTAGTAAAAAAGATGAACAAAGAAAACTTCTTCTTCGTCGTGCTAAAGCTCGTGAACCAGCGGATAGATCCCCATTTTATCATGATATAAATACAGCATTAAGATATCTTAGAGCAGCAGAAGTTGGAAGAAGTCCAAAAGAAGCAGTTATAACAATCACAACAGAAGTTGTTGCAGATAGAGGTGCACCAAAATTAACTGGATCTATTATATTTCCAAAAGCTATGAAAGAAGTTAGAACATTAGTTTTCACAACAGAAGAAGAGCAAGCTGAAGCTGCTAGAAATGCTGGTGTTACATTAGTTGGTGGTACAGAATTAATAGATCAAATTAAAGAATCAAAAATAGATTTAAATTTTGATAGAGCTTTTGCTACACCTGAAATGGCTCCACTTCTAAATCCAGTTGCTAGACAATTAGGTCCAAAGGGTTTAATGCCAAATGCTAAACGTGGTACTGTTGTTAAAGATCTTGCTAGTGTTTTGAATGAAGTTTCAGGATCTATGCCTTTTAGACAAACAGCTGAATTTTTAAATGTTGCAGTTGGTAGAGTTAACTTCACCGATAGAGAAATTATTGAAAATATTGTTGCAACTTCAAATGCTTTTAGAGAAGCTATTGCCTCTCAAAAATCTAAAAAGAAGAGTATCTTGGGTCAAACCACTATAACTTCTACTCATGGTCCAGGTATCGTCATTGATTTCAAATAGAGAAGCTTGTAAATAAAACAAATTGGTAAATGAGAAATAATGGAGAGAAGCATTGGGTGGTTGAAATTGGGTTTCTTGCTTGGATTGAGAATCTGTACATATATATAATTTACATTTGGTCATACAGAATAAATTGTAGATTAAAGAACTATATGAAAGTAGTATCCATTAAAAAAATAAATGTCATACTAACATGTCTTCGTACGCCATAAAGACGTTTTTTCGATAGACTTTTACCGGTTCATACAGAAATAAAGATATTCTTTATCAATTGTTATAGCCAAAGTCGTTGATCTGAAAATTCAAAAAAAATAAAAACCGTTGAAATATACAATCTCCGCTGCCTAGAAATATAAACAGATAAATAAACTAAACAAGAATAACGACAAACTAATATTATCAACCTCATAAAACTGTCAAGATATATTGTATGCTTCTTCTCAACATATTCTTTCTCACGGGATATCTGTTGAGGTTATCATCTGCTTCAAAGTTTGGTTTAACCATCCCAATCTATTTTGATATCCCCAAACATTTAGGCTTCTTGTTACCAAAGACACAATTTATTCTTGATCAAAAGCTTTCCGAATATGAGCTTGATATTGATTACAAGACTGTATGCCTATTAGGGAAAGGTCCATCGTATACAGTGAAACTTGATTATGCGATGGATGAAGCATATTTCATTTCACCACATGGGAAAACTTTAACAATTTATCAAACAGATTTATTGATTGCTCATAATAAAATACCTGAATTTATTGCACAACTGATTGTTGACTTTGTTTTAGTGACTGAAATAAATTATTTTGATAGGAATACACCAGATAAGTCGGATAATGTTGCAATTGAGATGGATTCCAGTTATAATGTTGATGTTTTGATTAAGGCACCGACGGATTATAAATGGGATAACGAACTGTTTCAACAATTATTCCAACCTGTTATAGATGAACTAGAAGATTTGATTTATTTAAATGTTAGCATCAATTATATCTATGAAGAAGATCAGAAATTGCTTAACTTGGATGATATTGCATCTCCTTTGAATTATGATTCATTGACACTTTTGATATATTTAAGTTCAAGTGAACAAAAAATTTATGACTTTGATTCAAAAAGTATAATAATCCCAAAGAAAGGCGCTATTCAATTATATAAAGTTGATGGTGAAATTATAGAAGATATGGAACAAATTGAAATAATGGAAGTTTTGACTGGACAATTATTTAGATTATTAGGTATGAAACCTACTGAACCTAAATCTCCATTCATTAGAATTGATTTCATGATAAGGAAACAGATTTACATCAACTATAAAAAGTTGAACAAGGAACAACAAGAAGCAATTAATGAATTACTCCAGAAGGCAAAATGGGGTGATGCACTACGTTTGAGTTGGTCATATTTGAAGTCATGAAGTTATAACATTTATTTATTCGTCTAACTTCTCTTCTTCTTTGGTTTAGATTTATCATCAAATGAAATCCATGTTGGACTCAATCCATACTTCTTGGTTAATAATTCTATAACAATCTTACTATGAGGTCCCTGTACAGTGACCTCTGTTAATTTTGGATTTTGAACATTTTGCCCAATGGTACTTGAACCTGAACATTTCGTTCTTAATTCGGAAGCTAATGTTTCTGCATTTATACCAAATGCTTCAAAGTTGAAAGTTCTTGTCACAACTTTTCGACCAATTTTGGTTTCTGTGATGATTTTAACTTGTGGAACTTGTCCCCTAACTGGTACTTGATGAAGTTGATCTTCTAGTGGTAATTTTGGATTTTCCAACTGATAATATTCAGTAAATTTATTGAGAAATGGTGTTAACAATTTGTCACGTCCTTGCATTTTATCACCAGGGATAATATTTGATAAATTATCATCCATGAGAACAAACTTCTTATTCTTTTCATGAACTAAACCATGTTTAGCAATATATTTATTTAATATTTCTTTAACTTCATTTGCAGTAAACATATTGGCAGAAACTATGTTTAAATCTGTAAATATAGGTTTCAGTGGAGTATTTGGTTTATAAAATTTATGGGCAATTAATGTAGTGTTATCATTAGTTTTTGATACAGGTTTTGCACCTTGAGGTTTAGATTTTTTCACTTTGTAAGGAACAAAGTTCTTCAATTCATCATTATTTTCCTTACTTGCAATTGAAACCACTGTTAGATCATCACCTTTACCTTTCAATTTCAATAAACCTTGTTTTTCCATAGCTTTCAAAAATTTAGCACTCTTTTTCCATGATGTCTTCTTCATTTGAATTTGTTCGAAATCAGAAGCAAGATTTTCTATAATATAGTTCATGAAGATGGATGTTGGTAGTGGTGGTTTTATATTAGATTGTGTCAATGTTTGTAGTAATGATCTTTTGAAGAAATGATCAACATCTTCAACAGTCAAGCTATCCACAACATTTGCTAACTCATTGATATCATTATCTATTTTGTTTTCAGATTCAGTCCCAGGTTTTTGTTCTTCGGCTTGAGGCCCAGATGGTTCCTCAGTGGCAGAAGATGGTTCACTACCATATTCCCCATCTTTGTGCTCTGAATTTGGTTCCACAGAATTTGGTTCCACAGCATTTGCGTCTTCTTTAAATTTCAACTCCATTGATGGTTCAGTTGGTGGTTTGATTTTCAATTTGGCAATTTGGAATAACATATCATCATTTGTATGATATACATCAACTGCGACACCAGTAGTACCGATGACTTTTGTAATCTGACCCAAATTTAAAGCGGATCTACCAACAGCTTTCACAATCAAAGGATTTTTGGTATCAGCGACAGCAACAATTGAACCTTTCTTGACTTTCTCAGGAAATGGTGGAGCAGTACCTGGTAACATCAAATCAGCACCACCCTCAAGCACTTCAATAACATGAGGATGTGTATGAATGATTGGCAATATGAATGGAGCATTCCATAATGTATAAACGGTTGGGATAAGTTCACTATCTTTAGTTTTGAACCATAATGGTGTCTGATGCTCATCTGTGTAAATGGTTCCAGAATAACCCTTCGGGCTCTTGAAAGTTGTTTGTTTAATTATTGATGGTAGAATCTTTTCTTCAGTTTCTTTGCTTAATCCTTCTGGCAAATCATATTCTTTGGCAATCGAGCCAAACATTCGTCTTCTCTCTGAAGACTTTAGATTTGACAATGCTTTGATCTGGGGGGATAATGTTGTTAGTAAACTAGCTCCTAAAACAAAGCAATTTTCCTCCTGTAAAGCCCAAACATACTTGTGGGTCCTTTCTGAACATCTTCGCTACTTGAACCGGATTTTCCTGTTTTCAATGGCAAAAGTTGTCGAGATTGATTTTGTACCAAACTTCGCTACTAAAATCATCATGAAAAAAAAATCTGTCAAATTCGCGGCCTTTAAAATAAACAATTTGAAAAAACATAAACAACAAACATCAACTAGACTTGGACTTCTAAACCGTCAAGAATTTGATCAAGTGGTGTACAATCAAATGAGACAATTTCTGTCTGTGGATCATAAGAGGGCTGATGCTTTGGTGCTGAGCGCTCCGGTGGATGGTTTGGTATACGAATGGTGTCCTACGATGGATTTGATAGCTTTTACCGCTAACAATGGAAAGAATGTTTGGGTCCATAGAATGAATGGTTATAAAGTTTGGAGTATAACCATTGATGAAGGTGTGGTTAAGAGCTTGGTTTGGAAGCCGGATGGGAAACAAATTGCTGTGATGACCACCAAAAACAAATGTCATATCTATGATTCAAATACAGCTAGATTATTATCAACAGTGGATCAAGTTAAGGATGATATCTGTTTCGCCAAATGGATTCTTTCAAAAGTCAATGAGAAAAATCAAAAGTTTTGTGACCTATCTGATAATGATATCTTGAAATCTTTACCAAAATTGCCCCCCTTACCAAACTCCACCAATAACAATACATTCAGTACCAAGCTAGCTATTGAAGGAATGATCCAACAAACTAATAGAAGTAATGAGTTAGATATCCTATTATTAATTTCTGAGAAGAAACTTGATGTGACTCTTCATGGTTTATTTACGGCAGGTCCGATTGAACTTATACCTAGTGCGAATGATGATGATGAAGAAATCGTTAATCACATTTCTAAAGATATGCGATCACATTATATCATTACATCTTCTTTTTCAACAATGAAACTTTACGTACGGCATTTCGATATCTCTTTCGGATTGGATCATAAACTTTTACAAGACATTACACTTTCAAGTTCCAAAATCATTGCATTAAGTGGGTATATAAATGAAATCTTAATCTTTTTGGCTCAAGAAATAAGGACTTATCTTGATCTCAGTAAAAGATTTGTTGAAATTTTGAAAGAAGAGCTTGAAAAAATCGATGAAACTGTGGGCGATCAATTATACGACCTCCTTCTAACAGGTATGATGAGTGAAGAGTTGAAAGATTGGCTCGAGAACACTATAGGCGAAAGAGGTATTACTAGATGGACCAAGGTTGGTGATACAGCATTTGATAATACAAGACGTACCATATTTTATCATTTAGCACCATCTTGTGAAAGGTTGATAGTTTTATTAAATAACATTAAAGGCGCTGCTAGTGCATCGTTCTCGCAGGATCATGAGTTCAACTTAGAACAAATCAATGCTTGTATAAGCTCGGTTCAAAAGTTCATGAAATTATTGTTCCAATGTATTATTCAAGTCAACAAGGAACAAAAGTTGTTTAATTCATTTGTCACATGGATCAACTTTGTTTTGAGAGAATTGCAAGAGGAAGATTCAAATTATACATATAAAACATCAGAGGTCTCTGATTTTATCAATTCACATTTAGAAAGGTCATCAATGATGATGTTCATACCGAACATGAGAAGGCATTTCAATGAAATTAAGATCAACACAAGTGATTTGTTTGATTCATTAAAAGAACTTATAAAAAAATCAATCATTCCATGTGGAAGAAAGATAGAATTGGGTTTGGTTACAGAGAAACAAAAACTAAAATTTGATGGCGAATTTCTTTATATCATAAATCATCAAAGTACTATGCTAACTATATACAAGTTCAATACTCAAGATGACCAATTAAAGTCAGTCGATATTGAAATGGAAAATGAAGTCACGGATGTGCAGATTTCAAGTGTAAAAAATGAAATTTTTGTTGTCAGTGGTGATGAGTTATTGAGTTTTGAGTACGATCATCAAATTTTTAAATCCACTGATGTCGCTAAGATCCCTATCAGCCAAATCGAACTTTCAAGATCCAAGAACTTCACCGATTTGAACCCGAAATATTTAGCAATTAATAGTTTGCGGAATATTGGATGTTTGATTTCTCATGATATGCAAAGGTATATGGTGTTTTTCTTGAATGACGATGAAAACAAAGCATCCAGTAGGGAGATGGAAGTTGATGATACAGCTATAGACTCATGATTCATCATTTATTCAGCATCAGTCATTTCCTTGTGATATTCTTTGTTATCATTAGCATCTATATATTTGCTTTCAACTTCACTTGGTTGAGGATATGCATATTTATTCATTACGAAATTTTCTAAATTTTCATCAACGGTGTAGGTTCTCTTCAAAAACCGTTTGTACTCCCTTCTCATATCTGCGTTAAATGAATCTTGTACACCAAATGCAGACGGATTTTCCACTAATCCTGTTAAATAATCTGAATCATCTTTAGTTAGGGGAGGTATTGACATAATCACATTTCTTAAATATCTGACTTTTTTTCTCATGACGTTAAATTTTATATTCTCTTTAGGGGATTCACCCAATAGCGAGACTGGTTCAATTGCTATCCCAGAAGCCAACTTTCTTGTATGCAAAAATTTGTTCCCAACTAAGAAATTATGTACTTTCAAAACATGGCGTAACATTATATTCAGTTTTTTATAATCATTGGCATTATCAGGTACTTCTATATCAAGCGGTTCAATCTCCCTAGATCTATCCAAATCTTTTGTTAGTTCTTCAATTTCAGATGCTCCTGATTGTTTGTTATTGAAACCTTGCTTCATACCCTCTGGGATAGTATTTTCTGTAGTTGTCAAAAGTTGTAATGTAATTGGAATTTTTCTTTCTTGTTTTGGAAATTCGAGTTTGTCTATTTGTTCGGGAGTTTTAGCTCTATTCTCTAATTTATCTCTGGACTTCAGTAGTGTTTTCATATAGTCATCAATTAACCACGAATTTATTGGATTGTACTTGAAATATCTAATGTAATCGAATCCCTTGTAATCATGATTGTAATAAAATCTTTTCAGTATGTGCTCAATCTTTGACTTTTTCCTCTCTTGAACATAATCCATATATTTTCCTATCGTTACTAGTTCTTTCTCTTGTTTTCTATCAAAACGTAACAAAGCTTCTTTAGCAGCATATTCTTTGGTTCTTTTATCAAGGATTGAATTTGAGATTTTTTCCAGAACTGTATTCTTCAACTTTTCAAGGGCCGCAATCCCAGTAGAATGTTTTATGCTAGCAGGTCCTTTCTTCATCCTCACTATACGCTATACCAATAAGTCTTCAAGCTTCAGAAATCAATATGCTGCTTCTGCTTAATAGTGAATAAAAATCTGTTGATGGAGTGCGCAAATCAAAACCACAAAGTAATTCGCGAAAAAAAAAGGTTCAAATTCAAAAATCGTGTACCACAAACCAATTTGAACCTGATCTTATTATTAGCTACTACGTCAGGAAAGTTTAGAGCTGATTGAGCTAAGGTTAAGATTAGATGTCTACCTCGTACAACTTTTCCAACAAGGAGAATGCTACGCATTTGTCCAGGGGTGCCCCTAAGACTCCACTGAACTCCAAATCAATCATATTCAGAAATAACAATAATAATAATAACCATAACAATCATGAGAACAACATTCCTAAAAAGATACCTGTGCTAAAAGATGGTTTCAAAACTCCTAATAAAAACATAGAACAGAAGAGTCAGAAGAGAGTTCCATTAGGTGGTAAAGATAAAAATGCAAATATAAATCATAACCCGTCGAAAATCAGCGCTGGTTCGCTGGTTGATCATAGTAAAGGATTAACATCATCTGCTGCTAAGAGAAGAATTAGAAGATTAAGACAAACACCATTAAGTAATAGACCAGCAAGTAAAAAACTGAATGTTTTGAGAGATGAGCCTGTCGAAACTGAATTAAACCCAAGTGTTGAACCAATTAATTTTGATGATGAAATTGAATACGTTCCTGAAAGAGAACCAGAATTACCTTATATTCCACTAAATTATGAACCATTTACAGAGGAGGAATTAAATTCTTATAAAACCGCATCTAATCCAAGAACATTTGACTGTCGTGATGAAATTATACCATTGACTGAAGAGGAAGTTTATGAAGAATTCCCAATTAGTTTTGATGAATCTGATAAGGAGTCAGATACACATTCAACTTCAAGTGTTGAAAAACGTCACCCACACTTTATGGAGCCTACTTTTGTTTCAAGTGCCAAATCTAAAAATAAAAAAGTTGATGTTTATGATGATGGATTATCAAATGCTGAATTACAACGTATTATTGATGAGGAATGAACTTAATCAAATATGAATGGGGGTGGGGCGAATTGAATACCACAAAAGAAAGAAGATTAGCTTTTTTAATGTACAATAGATATAATGTTTAATTGGAGGAATTTTAGGAACTTTATAATGTTTTTTTTTTAAAAAATATATACAGAAAAGAATTTTTTTTTTGTCTTGTTTTGTGATTTATACAAGTTATTCATCAAATTGTAGTCATTAAATTATTTTAACAGAGGATCATGCACGCAATATAATTAAGAGTATGCGAGTCTATTGTTGAGTACATCCTGGACCTTGATCTTGATAACCTTGCTCTTCCTCTTCTTCGGTATATTCTGGTAACTCATCATATTTCATAACTTTAAAATCAACATCATCAACATTATTAATTGAAACATCTTCATCAATCTCTTTTTGTTTTGAACCTGGTAAGATGTTTAAAACCTTTTGAATTTCAGCTTTTTCGGAAAACCAATTATCAGGCGGAAATTCCACAATAACCTTCAAGTATAAGTCACCCTTTCTATTACTATTTTTGATTGGGAAACCTTCACCTGAGATTTTCAAGAAATCATTAGGTCTTAATACTTTACCTGTTGGTGTGGAAATTTTTAATAATCTATCATCAAGATGTTTCAATATTATTTTATCTTTGAATCCACATAATGATTCAGCTAATGATATATTCAAGTCAGCATATAGATCATCATGAACTCTTTCAAAGATTTCATTTGTTGCCTTTTCATGAATTGTTAAAATAACATCACCAGCTTCTTTACCATATTCTTCATCACTTTCATTTTTTAACGTTATTGAATCACCAAAGTTTGAACCTTTCTCTATGACGAATTCTAAAATTTTGGTTTCTTCCTCAGTTGTTTTACCATCACATTTCTTACATTTATCTTTTGATCTATGAATTACACCTTTACCTTTACATGTTGAACAATCAACATAATCTTGAGTAACCATACCTGGACCAACTCTTCTTATCTTTCTAACATAACCTTCACCTTTACAAATACCACACTGTTTAGTTTTAGCATTAGCTTTAACACCTTCACCTTTACATAATGTACATAATATGTTTCTAGTTGATGTAATCTTTACAGTTTTACCATTATATAAATCACCTAAAGTGACATTAATATCCAAATGTGCATCTTCAGTAGTAGTTGCACGACGTCTAGCATTGGCTGCACCTCCACCATTCATACCTGGATGACCACCATTAAAGAAACTAAAGAAATCTTCAGGTCCAAAACCTGGAACATCATCATATCCATAACTTCCACTGCCGCCAAATCCACTTGCAGCAGGACCATTAGCATCACCATATTGATCAAAATTTGCTCTTTTATCATCATCTATCAAGATTTCATATGCAGCTGATATTTCCTTAAATTTGACCTCTGATTCTTCCCTTTGATCTTCTGGAACTTTATCAGGATGATGTGATAATGCTAACTTTCTATATGCCTTTTTGATCTCTACTGAAGTAGCAGAACGTTCCACACCAAGAATATCATAAGGGTCAGACACTAAGTGATTGTTAGTATTTGAGATCTTTACATTGACTGAACAATGACTCACTTGTATTCTAGGGTTAACGATAGTCGGTTCTTGGAGGGCCCTTGAAATATCATTCTTCATACCAGTTGAAGAGCTTATAATTTTTTCTGTGTCGACAATAGATCTGCAGCGAGCTCATCACAAAGAATTTTGGTGGTGCTAGGGATTACACGGAAAGAGTCCAGTCTGGCTCACTCCGCCTAACGGATCTCTCCAGGACTTGGACCCGTGGGCCAGGCGGAGAATTGGTGGCACCTAGGCAGAGACAAAAGTCCGGAGACGGGAATCGGCCTGAGTAAATTTCAGCCCAGCAGAAGCAATAAGCAGATGTTGGAATTGAATATACATTTACATTTATTAAGTATATATATTGTGAGCCTATATAAGGATTAAACTTTGTGAAATTTTGGATGAAATTTGTCAGCTGTCGATAAGGTCACTTTGGACATTCTTTTGAGAATTTATTATATCCCTTTTAAACCTTAACTAATGTTTTTGCTGTAACCCCAGATTATAACCTTTATGATCAACGAACTAAAACCTAACTAGTAGTTATAAGCCATCAAATACGTGGTTATACCTTCACCATTCTCATCTTCAACATTATCTTTGTTAACAACTCCAACTCCAACAGGTATGGTTTCCAACACTTTGAATCCAAAATGGTGATAGACTTCTTTTGCATGTTCAGCAATACAGAATAAAACAGCAGGTATACGTTCTTTCTGAGCTCTTTGTAGAAATGGTTTCACAATAGCACTTACTGCACCCTTGGTTTGCTTAGAAGGATCTCTTGCTAGGAACATTAATTCCCAAAATGGTTTATCTTTGAAATGTTTCTCCGTGGCTGCTTTATATTGAGCTTTGAGGGCCTCCATTCTAGGATCTGGTTTATCTGGATTATTAGGTGGCGGATGATCCACATTTGGTGGGATCCATATAGCCACTGCACTGAAATCACCAGCTTGAACTACTTCAGCACCTATATCCATAAATTGTTGAGATCTTGTGGTTAATTGCTTCAAAGTTTCTTCATAAGTTTTACCATGAGAAAGATATTGTTGGAATTTGGTAGAAGAAAACCCATCCGTTAAGACTCGACCCACTTGTTTAGAATCCGATGTTGGATATG
>JAKTWW010000310.1:0-24967 GCA_030582255.1 Hansenula subpelliculosa
TAATAGCCAAGTTTCAAATCTCAAATTTCACAGATTTCCAACTTCCAATGCATGCAAAACAATTGGAAATGGCGAAAAACACGTTAAAACAGGTTAAAACAGGTTAAATTTAGCGTGTAAACGATTCAAAAGGGAAAGAAATGAATTCAATTTAGTATGATATCTGTAATTGAAGTGAAGAGAAGAGATTTATATTATATTATATCTATCTGGCTATTCCTTCCAACTTCAAATATTATCTACACTCCTAAATTCAATCCCCATGGATTTCGATTGTGGTCAATTACATAAACCTCATCTCTACTTCTTATTGGTTGATAATTACAATTAGAACATAACACCATATATTGATGAATAGTTATTGTTTTAAGTGTATATTCAATCAGCTTAGTGCTTGGTGCTTGGTGCTAAGCTCACAATAGGTTTAATGTTGATCTTGGTTTGTCCATTTCTGGTTCTTGAGTTGTACTTGTAAATCCACCAGTACAAAATAATTTGTAATTATGGTACTTCATTAGCCACTCAAACTATTGATTATGTGTTATCTACTTCACGATAATCCAATAGAGGTCTACTTGTGCATCATGAGACTGGTCTTAGATTATTTATAGATAGTATCAAAAGTTATCAAAGAAGCTACGTGTTCCTTTCTCATTATCATTTTCAAGTAGATAATTCAACAATTCAATACTTGTATAATATTCTAATCTCCAATTAATTGACTCGGTACTTCCATATATAATATAAACACACTTTTCTTCACTAGCATAATGAATAATAGGACCCTTGATACGTGGTATTTATCTTTACATAGTTCCACTTATTTCTTATCATTTCAAGCTTCTTCACTAAATTTCTCACTTTTTCAGATACAAATGCGTATTGAGAGACCTCACTTTGATATTTCATTCTACAAGATATTATCGATTCTAATATAACACATTGTGCTTCCAAATACGTAGTTCCTCTATTTAACCATTCTGCATTAATTCAGTAATTCATTAATTCATTAATTCAGTAATTCATTAATTCAGTAATTCAGTAATCCAGTAATCCAGTAATTCAGTAATTCAGTAATCCAGTAATTTGTTCAAAATTATTCACATCTCCTTTTTCCCTTTTTTATAATTGCCGAAATTAATCAATAAATCAACAAATCAATTGTCAGCGGTCCCTTGAATTATCACCAAACCTATCAACTTTCATTCCCACCAATATCTTATATCTTATCATGATTATCTTTAAAGCGGTATAGATACAATCATCAGTACCCGTCTCATCTTCAACACTAACAGGAAAGTCATACAAATCATCCTTTTCTTTCTACTTCTCAATAAACCTAAATAACAACATTTGTTTATCAAATCATCATTGATAAAAGAAAATCATCAGAGTTTACTATATAAGTTCAATCATGTCATCTTATCCTGATTCTTTCCCATTAAATTATAACCCTAACGATTCAATAAATCAAATTTTTGCAAAATTACCATATCCATTAGATGATGTTGATGAATCAATACCAATACCAAATACTAAAGAAGAATCACATTCACCAATTTTCAGAAATAAATCTTTTATAAAGACAAATGGTTTATTAAATTCTCCTTCACCAAATATTAAAACTTTATTCCATTTATTTGAAAAAAATGTACAATCATTCTCTAATAATAATTTTTTAGGGAAACGTGTTTCCCAAAATGGTCCATATGAATTTAAAACATATAAACAAGTTCAAAAGTTAAGAAATCAATTAGGTTCAGGAATCATTCATTTAATGAATCGTTCCCAATTAAAATTTGATGGAATCCGCAATGATTTTATCTTATCAATTTATGCTCCAAATAGATATGAATGGTCATTATTAGATTATGCATGTCAAGCATTTTCAATAACATCAACAGCTTTATATGATACACTCGGTATTGAATCAATAAATTATATTTTAAAAATTACTAAAACTCCAATATTATTCACAACAAGTGAGAAAATTTTTGAAATTTTAAAATTAATTAATAAAAATGGAAATGGAAATAATTGTTTAAAAATTGTGGTTTGTTTAGATCAATTAACTACTAATGAATTGGAAAATTTAAATAATTTTACCAAAAATGATGTTCAAATAATAAATTTTAATCATGTTTTGGAAATAGGTGAAATTCATTCATATGAATTAATCCCTCCTAAACCATCAACTATTTTTTCTATAACTTTCACTTCAGGAACTTCAGGTATTCCAAAAGGTGTGATTCTTTCTCATGGAAATATAATGGCATCAATACTTACAATTTGTTCAAAATTAAAAATTGAAAATTCACCAAAACATTTTGTTTTTTTACCATTAGCTCATATTTTACAACGTGTTAATTTTTTTTTAGTAAGTCTTAAAGGTGGTTCAGTGTTTTTCCCATTTAATGGTAATGATACTAAAACTTTTTTCAATGATATAATTTATTGTAAACCAACTCATATGGCTAGTGTTCCTCGTGTTTATAATAAATTGGAATCAATTTTTAAAAACAAGATATATGGAATTAATGAGGATGATGGTGATCATCATGATCATCATGATCATCATGATGGAATTGTTAATAAATTGACTAAAAAAGCTATTGAATATAAACTCGATTGTTTTAAAAAGGGAATTAATCCAAATCATTGGATTTATGATTTAATTATTCATAAAAAACTTCGATCAATAATTGGTTTTAATAATATTCAATATTTCGTTTCAGGTGCTGCTCCTATTCATATTGAAACTTTAAATTTTATTAAAGCTATTTTCAACGTTCATTTATTTTTTGAAGCTTATGGTTCAACAGAAACTTGTGGTGGTATTTTAATGAATTCAGGTTTTGATTTAATTCCAGGTACAGTGGGATCAATTTCTCCAACAACAGAATTTAGGATTAAAAATTTACCAGAAATGAATTATACATTTGAAGAAAATCGTAGTGGTGAATTATTAGTTCGTGGTCCTCAAGTTTTCCAAGGTTATTATAAAAATGAGGAAATTACAAAAAAATCTTTTGATAAAGATGGTTGGTATATGACTGGTGATGTTGTTAAAGTTGACTTTAAAGGAAAAATTTCAATTATTGATCGATTGAAAAATTTCTTTAAATTAAGTCAAGGTGAATTTATCGCACCTGAAAAAATTGAAAATCAATATATTTCAAATAATAGTGATTTAATTAATCAAATTTGGTGTTATGGAGATACGTTACAATCTTATTTAGTTGGTATTATTGGTGTTGATTTAGATAATTTGAAAAAATTTGTTCGGAAAAATAATTTAAAATTTGATATTAATCAACCCCCATACATTTTATTTCAAAATATAAAATTTAAAAAATTATTTTTGAAAAAAATAAATTCAAATATGAATAATTTACAAGGTTTTGAAAAATTGAAAAATATTTATATTGATATTGAACCTTTAAAAATTGAAAATGATACATTGACTCCAACATTAAAAGTTAAAAGATTTATCGCTAGAAAATATTTCCAAAATGAAATTGAACATTTATATAAACAAGGTCCATTATTTGGAAATAAATTATGAATCCAATGATTTTCCTATTGTTAATTTTCTTATCATGAGTACTACAGTTATTGATTTCAAATTGTTAATTATATTGTTAATTTTCCTACAGTTATTGATTTCAAATTTCAAAATGGAATAATTATTAGTTTTAAATAAATAAGAGGTATAATAATAAAAAAAAAATGTTAACATTAAATAAAAAAAGTTTTTTTCAAGAAACGATTAAATTTCAGATAAAAGTCAAATGTGTTTTTTTTTTTTTGTATCATCTAGTACATTGGTTGACCATTATACCATTGTCTCCAGTACCATGGTTTAGCATCTGCTTCAGCATCTGGGGAAGCTTCTCTTTTATACATTGGTTGACCATTATACCATTGTCTCCAATACCATGGTTTAGCATCGGCTTCAGCATCTGGGGAAGCTTCTCTTTTATACATTGGTTGACCATTATACCATTGTCTCCAGTACCATGGTTTAGCATCTGCTTCAGCATCTGGAGAAGCTTCTCTTTTATACATTGGTTGACCATTATACCATTGTCTCCAGTACCAAGCATCTGGATTAGCTTCAGCGTCTCTCTTTGATAATTGAGAATATTCTTCTTCAACTTTAGTGGTGTTAACAAAGAAGACTGAATCTTTTAAAACAATTGGAGCAATATCATCACCTAATGCAACAGCTTCTAAGATAGCATCATCTGAAAATGGGAATTCAACACCATTTGAAGTACCAACAACACCTGATTCATTGGATTGTTCAATTTCTGATGTAGCAGTAGAATTAATTGGAGCTGCTAATGCATTACCTGCTAAGGTTAAAACAATAGAGTATAAAATAGTAGTTGAAAATTGCATTATGAATTAATTAATGAGTGGAATGTATGGATATATTCAAATATTGTTAATTGTTATTTGATGATGAATTAAATGAGATTAATTGATGTATTTTTTAACATGATTTAAATCTCTTTATATAATTAAACCCATTATGAGGATACCCATGTTTAATGTTTCATGTTTTCCAACGTACTTCAAACTTTTCATTATCAGATACTTCAAAATACATCTTTAGAAGCTTTGAATTATGTGAATTAGTTGGAATAAACATTGAGATTTAAAAATTCTTTGTAGAAATGATACCCATTGGCATCCCGATTTGGAAATAAATAGTTGCATCAAAAATCAAATTTAGGCACAAAAATGCAATAGTAAATATTACTCAATTTGGTCATCAATCGGTTTAAAAGAAGTACGAAACGCTAAATTTAAGTGAGATCACTAAAATCACTAAAATCACTAAAATTTTCCAATAAATTGATAACCTAAAATTGTTTATTGTTTCATAATTTTTTGATTATGGGTGATGCTCTAATATCGGGAACGCATAATATCAATTTACGAAATTTCCTTAACGAGAATTCAATGAAGCCAAATACGAAACCCCCAAGAAAAAACACTGATGCCTGAAGAGTAAGTCCATTGCCGAATTGATTCATCAATCAAGATTTCTTAGTTATTGTTGTTGTTGGAATAAGATACCCGCAAGACACATCGTAAACATGTGCATTTAAATTATTTGCGTATCAAAATTGTTACAAAGAATAAAATGGTTCAACGACTTTACAATCTGTTTAAAAAGTACTGATTGAATGCCAGATTCGGATCAACAATATAATAGAAATTCTTATTTTTTTAGTTATGTACAATGCTAACTTATACCCTTTTAAGAATCTAAAAACTATGAAATATCACCACCACTTAGACCTAATTTCACAATCATATAAACATTCAAAACGGAAATGAATAACCAAATTAGGAACGCAATTGAAGAAGTGATCCAATTATTTGACATATCGATAAATTTCTTACCTTGATCTTGTTGTTCCATATTTCCATCATTAAGATCTTGTAATTCCATTGATGCTGGATTATCCACATTATTAACTTCAACTTTCATGATTGATTTTTTACATGTAAAGAAAATCAAAGGTGCAGTTAAGAATGGTAATAATATTGATAAAACAACTTGTGAAGCATTCAATGCAGCTGAAAGACCACTTTTACCAATACTTAAACTAATAACTAAACATGGTAAGATTGAAATACTTCTGGTAACTATTCTTCTTTTCCATGGTTTCATAGTCCAATGTAAATGACCTTCACTGACAATTTGACCAGCAATTGTACAGACGATCCCAGCTGATTGACCTGAAAATAATAATGCAATCATGAAAATAGTACCAGCAACAGGTGCAACTTGATGAGATAATAATGTATGGATTTGATATAATCCAGCATCAACAGCTTCATCAGATCCATATAAGGAACCACCTGCAACGATTAAAATTGCAGAGTTCACGAAAAGGGCAAATGTGAATAAAGTAATAGCTAATTCAACAATCGAATATTTCATTGCATATTTTATAGCTTGAACAGTTGGTCTATATTTGAATAAAGCATCTTCTTGATCTTCGATTTCAGTTTCAGAAGTTGAACTTGAATCAGATGATGGAAGTTTAACATAACCATTTTCCACATCAAATTCTCTTAATCTTGGTTGAACTAAACCTGATCCTAAAAATAAAGAATGAGGCATAACAGTAGCACCTAAAATAGAACATGCAGTATACATCCCATTATTTTCAAACATTTTTTTAGATGGAGCATAACCTCTGAAAATTTCACGAACATTAACAGATGGCATATACCCCAATTCAACACAGAAACAAATAACAACACCTAGAACCAATAAAGCAACGGCATATTCAAACATTCTCACAAACTTCAATGAAGAACCAGGTCTATAAGCCATTAAAACAAACAAGACATCAAGACATGTTAAAACAACACCTGCAGGTAATGGGATTCTTAATAAAATATTTAATGCAATAGCAGTACCAATAACTTCAGCAACATCAGTTGCAATGATAGCACATTCAGCGAAAAACCAAATAATCATGTTTAACCATTTTGGTAAATGTTCTCTACAGGCTCTTGATAAATCAAGACCTGTAACTGATCCTAATTTTATACATAATGATTGTAAAAAAATAGCAATGATATTGGATAAAAGTACAATAAATAATAAGGAGAATTGTGAAGATGCACCAGCAGAAACATCTGTAGCATAATTACCTGGATCCATATATGCAACTGAAATCATTAATCCAGGACCAACAAATCTCAAATATTTTTTCAAAATTTTGACAATTTTAGCATCAGTTTGTTTGACTTTGAAAAACTCTGTAAATTTACGACCCATTAAATCAAGTTTCTTTTCCTTCTTGATACTTTCAGCATCATTCGTTATTTCATAAACACCATTTTCTTTCCCATTAATTGCTGTATTCACTCTTGAAAGATTTGGGTGATTACGAACACCACCCGCCATTGTATGTCCAAGCACTTCATTATGATTGAGATATTCCTCACCAACTCGAGAGCTCGAGGCCTGTTGTCTCATCTTTGAGTATATCCTTTTGATATCCACTATCTCTGTCCCCTGAGAAATAGACCCTCAAATGAATTGTGATGTGAAATGGTTTAAAATTAGGAGATTTGACACCTATTTTATATAATTTTTAACAAATGGTCAAAAGGCTAAAAATCACACCAAAAAAAAAACATTCGCGGGTACTTAATTAAATTCATAGACTCAAAGTAAGTTTGAGACCACTGCTTTAACTGGTGTTTCCCGTGTTGTTTTCAAGTGGGTGTGCTTCTCAGAGTTTCTATTAGACCCCTATTCATGTGCTCTGTGTCACTTGTACCTGTGACTCGTGAACGGTTCTATATGACTGTTTGATGAGTTTCAAACTGGGACAATAATATTCAAAAAAGAGGCTAAATTTAAAATCAAGATATTGAGAAAAAAAATAAGCTATATGCACAATTCAGGAATGTTGATTTCGGTTATTTTGGTCATGACTGGCTATTTGGACTTCTCATTAGGCGGTAAATATTGGTTATGAGAGGGAGTACAGGGGGTAAAAGGGGTAAGATGTTCATAAAAATGTTCAATTTTGACTTTTATATCCCACCGGGAAACCATAATTAGCATCGCATTGTCAAAAGCTCAATATGCTTGAGTTAAATTTTATTATTATGAAAAATATGTACAATTAAACTCCAAGAGTTCAGTTTCTCCATATTGAATCTTATATGGGTTAGCTCGAAGTTGAAAAATTATGATTATCACAGGAGGTTCGTAATGAATCGTATAATTCATAAGAATCGTGATTTATAATGATAATTAAATCCATGACTTACTACACAAATGTTTAGCTTTTTTATTTTGATGATACTACATTCTTTTCGCATTTCAATCTGGCATCAATGATCTTTATTTATTTTTTTCGATTTCACTCATATATACGCAGCTATGATCCCAAATTTGCCATCTTTTCCAAGTATTTATCAACGGTTAGCTCTGGTTCACTTTCTGCAGGTTTGTTTATAACAATCATTTTTGGTTTGAAATTCTCATACCCTTCTATTCTTTCACTTTTCCCACTATTCTTCATGCTAAAAGCAATAAAAGAAGTATCAATATGTTTTGAAGAATTTACAGTGGTAGCTTTAACAAGTTGATCAACGAGTTTTTTGGCTTTTTCCTTATCCAAAAATGATTTTTCTCTAAGTGATTCTTTCTCTTCCATAGTGGCAAAAAAATCTTCTTTGTAAGTATCTCTATAAGCTTCATGACAGTTTTTAAGACATTCAAATTGATCAGCAGGTATATTAAGATAACCACCACCTGGCATTTCAAAAATCGCACGTCTTTTAATTCTAAGATTATTCTGAACTTCAAAACGCTTAAACACTTCATTCAATTGAGCTTTTAATTCTGGCTTTGATGTACATTTTGAAACATCATGTCTCTTCCTATCAGCGAAAAAGTTTTGGAAGCAACTCCAAAAAATTGCTTGTTTGTATTCATCCCATTCTATCTTTTTATTTAAAAGTGTAACTCGATCTAGATCATTCAAATCACGAGTCAATAGACGCTTTATGTAGCTTAAACGCTCTGCAACTTTCAAGTTAAAGATCTTCTTGTCATCAGTTTCCTTTATTTCAGTCACGTCTTTGTCATTGGCTATGTTATCGTCCGATTTAATGTCATCATTATTTAGGTCTTCATTGACTTCATAATCTCTGAACCAACATGTTAATGGAATAAATAAAATGGTTATAATCTTCAATATCAAAGCTGATAAATAACTTATATAACTTTGAAACTGAAAATGAGCTTTAGTGGGTAATTTTGGTTTAGGTTTTGAACGACGTTGAAGTTGTAATAATCTCTCGGCCGGGTCTTTTGTGTACAACAAACTTGAAGGGAAATAATTAGAAAATGCTTTAAATGGTGTAGGTCTAATTGAAATGTATCCATGCCCATTTGGGTAATATTTTTGTAATACTGATCCTAATAGTGTACCATTGGAAATTCTAGAAGTTTGAAATTCATCAAGAAACATAAGATCAACTGTGAATGATTTGACATACCTCTTCATTATAGAATTTTCATTGTTCATGATTCTTTCACAAAAGTTTAGTACACAGTCAGCCATTCCGAAAACAGGAAACTCATAAAATTCATTGCAATAACCATATCCCTCAAATGGCAAAACTTCGTAATCTCTTTCTTGGGAAAGTTTATAACGTTCATGATAATCCCATAGGGGATAAGCAATACTATAACTTAATTGGTTTGTTTTATCTGGACGGCCTCGACTCACAATTTCACTGGGGCAAACAAGATCTGTTGAACCAGCTTCTTCATAAAGAGTTCGGTTTATATAATCATCAAAATCTTTGAATTTTCTTAAGTTCTTTGTAGATTTTAATGGAAGTGATACATAATAGTTTTGTGGAAAAAATATTGGTGCTAAAAGCTCTAAAAATCTCTTGTTCAAAAGGAAAAAATCAATTGGGTTGTTGCTTGCAATAGGTTTTTGAGGAATTCTTCTTCCTTTTCTCTTTGTGTATTTTTCTACGTAGTATAAAAAGTTATATCTTCTAGTGGAATAAATTAATATTTCAATAATTAATTCTTCAGGTAATCTCAAAGTGGTCATGACAATTGATCAGATGATATTATAATAACGATTGGGTTGGGTGTTTCTTTCTTTGCTACCTTGTTAATGAATAGCAGTATAATTACGTTTCAAAGTTCAACGTTTTGACAGCTTACGGTATATGAAAGCACTTATTATGATGATACAAATTTCCAGATACTATAGATGATGAGCATTTATGTAACGGATATCCTGTATTTATATACAAATTACCAGAGAGAGAAACCATTTCCACTCAAGGTGATTTCAAGTATCTGTTCAATACTAAAGTGCATTTAAGTACTCAATTTTCTGTTTATTGTTTTCTGTTTTTTGTTGGACAGAAGTGTTAGATTATAGAAGTGTTCAAAGTTTTCTGTTGAAAATTTTCTGTTCTCTTTTCTCTATCCTCTACTCATCCAATAAGACACTCATTACACCACAAACTACCACCTCAGCGGGCTCAGCACCAGACTTTTATTGGCATAAAGATATAAACAGAGTTTTTCTATTTTGAAAATCGACGTGTCAGTTAATAATTTTGCCCATTGAGATGCTCAGGTCTTTGAGACCATGGTATGTAAAAATGACTAATAGTCCTCTCTTGGCTTATCCAAAGGTTCCCTTTATATTTTTACTCAGCAATGAGCTTCACCGGCTGACGTTGATTAAAAGAATCCATTCAGTTAATATTCGTTGACCTACAATTTGTTATAGACGCATCGTTTTTCTGTGTCATGTGAACTAAAATTAACGAGAAATCAATTAGCATTGTTGATATAGGCCGTCTTGAATCGAAAAGCATTTGATCTTGGTAAATATTATAAATCTTAACTATCAAGTCTTCCCTGTAGGGTCTTGGAGACTTTGCAATCTAGTACAAGTTCCATAAGGCTCGTCTATTAATATAATAGGGTGCACTATGTCCAGTTGGCCATTCTTAATACGTTTTTTTTTCAAAATCATTTCTACAGAATGGGAACTCAATAATGAAAACGTTTTATTTTTCTTTTTTTTTGACACTATTCGATCAAAACTTGAATTAATTTATCTTTTGCAAATTTAAAAAGTATAGTTTCAGCACCTTCTGGTAATTGTTCAGCTTTTTCCAAGTCAAAGAGGCAAAAATTTATCTTTTCTTTCTTTTTGAATGACAGATTAAAAATTTCATTCAATAGTTTATAAATTACATCATTTCTACTAACTCTTCTTGGGTTTCTATTGCCATCATGTATGCCTTTTTGTGCTTTCTCTTTATAATGCAGTTCTCTTATTTTCCTCTTCATCCTACGATATTTCTTTTTTGAAAGCTTTTTCAATACATGCTTTGCAAATGCTTCTCTTAACCTAGTCAAATAGGTGTTGAGAAAAATGGAACGTTCTCCGACGCAATTGATATGAAATCCAAAATATTTAGCAGGCATGTCGTTTCTATGATACTTGCAATGTTTTCTTGAACATGATTGATGGAGGTTAGCAATATCATCAATACCATGATTATTTACACCATCACTTTCAATAGTAATAGCTTTAGCTTCATTTTCTTCACGTGGCACCTCTAAGTGGCTTTGTTCAATTACCAGCTGTTGAGTTTCTTCATCCTCTATGATCTGATCATATGGAATTATTAAACAATAACCTAATTCATTAATTTGATCATTGGGATAAATATATTTTTTCCAATTTTTTTTCAAATGTGAGACTAACATTGAAAGTTTTGTTAAAAAAGTTTTTGTGATTTTCATTTTCACTTTTTCTTTTCAATAGCAAATTCAATTATTATTTCTATTATAGTTAGTATGTTTTCCTTCTTTAATGATTTTTCATCATTACACCTCGAAAACATTATGATAAAATTCCTGATATCTTTAACGTTATCAATATTCTCTTATGATTATTAAATTACTACTTTTGATGTTTTTTTGCTATAGCTTTGAAAGCTACCTTCAACAGATTCAAAAGCCAGCTTGTTAACGTATTTGAGTCCCAGTCAACTAAAATTTGAACAGTAACTAAAACCATCAAACCTATTATAAAACACACTTTGATAAAATTTGAAGTGTGAATTCAACCCTTTCAGGAACTTTATTCAAGATTTGTCCTCACATGTATTTTCATATCAATTAATTTATAAAACTTCAACTTTAGCATTATTGTTTTGTACAATAATATAATGAATGAAACTATTGGTTCAGATCCATTATGATTTTTTACCGTTAACCTAATCTATGGAAGGTTGTTGCTGTTTTTGATTAAAATTGAGCTTGTTGTTGATGAATGATTGACGAATATTTCAGTTGATGGTACAATTCTGTGGTTGAAATTGGTGTTGATCATCATCTCTATAATCATTATTGAATGCAAATTTTGTACAATCGCATATCTTTGAAAGTTTAATTCCAAGATTCTTTTCTTGTTTCACCACATGCTCTTCAGCTATTTGATTTATTTGATCAGGATAAGAATAATATTGACAGCAGCGACTGATCAACAATCTTGACGTATGTGTTCAAGGTGAATTATTAATAACTTTTATAATTACCTTATTGATTGTTATAGCTAATGTAAAACTTATGGCAAAATCCTTTAGCTGTATAAAGGATGTGCCTCTTTATTGGGTCTGACTGAAAGTAATCATGGTTTATGGACCAGAACGATGGACTATGACTTTTATACTTTTACTTTTGTGTTTGAATATCTTGACACAAAAACGATACTTGTGTGGACGTCAAAACAAATTATCTGAATCCTGATTATTTCGCGAATCTGATGAAATCAACCACTTGGAGAAATCCGAGAGATTCAAGAGACTTGAGAACATATTGTAACAATCCACTATCGCTCCTGTATGTGTTTTCTACTGGTCTGTGATTTCTAGATTCATTTGTACGAATATATAAATTAGATTGAACAAAACAGGCTGAAACAATAGTATTAGCGAATTTTAACTTCTCGCCTTGCTTTTGACTACAATCGGCAATCTAATCAAAATACAAAATTACAAAAACGAAAAACCACAATATCTTTATACAAATGATGAGCTATTTCATAATAAATCAGATCTAAAAACTTCAACCGGCCTAAGAAGAAATGTTTCCCCCACTTAGACCAAGTTCCACAATCATATAAACATTTAAGACAGTAATGATAATCCAAACGATAATTCCAAGAATTGTAGTTGCCCAGTTATTTGAAAAATCAATTACTTTCTTACCTTGTTCTTGCTCTTCCACATTATCTTCATTGGTAGCTTGTCCTTCGATGACATTATTCACATCTGTAACTTCAACACTCATAATATACTTTCTGGAAGTAAAGTAAATAACAGGGAACGAGACAAATGGTAACAATATGGATAAAACAACTTGTGAAGCATTCAATGCAGCTGATAACCCATTCTTACCAATACTCAAACTGATTGCTAAACATGGAATAATTGAAATACTTCTTGTAACAATTCTTCTTTTCCATGGTTTCATTTTCCAACGTAAATGACCTTCACTAACAATTTGACCTGCAATCGTACAAATAATACCAGCAGATTGACCCGAAAATAATAATGCAATCATGAAGATAGTAGCAGCAACAGGTGCAACTTGATGTGATAATAATCCATGAATTGTATACAAATTAGCATTAACTGCACTTGGAGTACCATATAAAGAACTACCCGCAACAATCATAATTGCAGAATTAACAAAAATCGCAAATGTGAATAATGTAATAGCTAATTCCATAATTGAATAAGTCATTGCATATTTTATTGCTTGTGCGGTAGGTCTATATTTGAACAATAAATCATCTTGATCTTCAACTTCTGTATCTGATTCTGATGGCATTTTAACGTTCCCATTTTCAATATCGTATTCTCTTAATCTTGGTTGAACAATCCCTGATCCCAAGAATAACGAATGAGGCATAACTGTTGCACCCAAGATCGAACATGCTGTATATAATCCATTATGTTCAAACATTAATTTTTGAGGGACATAACCTCTAAATAAAGTACGAAGGTTCACTTTTGGCATGTATCCTAATTCAACACAGAAACAAATAATAACACCAAAAACCAGTGCTGCAACAGCATATTCAAATAATCTAACAAATTTTAAAGATGCACCGGGTCTATAAGCCATTAAAACAAACAAGACATCAACACATGTAATCACGACACCTGCAGGTAATGGAATTTTCAACAAAATATTTAATGCAATAGCAGTACCGATAACTTCAGCAACATCAGTTGCAATAATTGCACTTTCAGCAAGAAACCATGCAAAATAATTTAACCATGGTGGGAGATACTCTCTACATGCTCTTGATAAATCCAAACCTGTGACTGAACCCAACTTGATACATAATGCTTGCAAATAGATCGCAATAATATTTGATAACAAAACAATAAACAGCATGGAGAATTGATTTGATGCACCTGCTGAAACATCGGTTGCATAATTACCTGGATCCATATAAGCGACAGAAATCATTAGACCAGGACCAACGAATCTCAAATATTTCTTCACCATCTTGACCACTCTTGGATCATTTGGTTTGACTCTGAAAAGATTGTTGAATTCATGACCCCATTGTAAGAATTTATTGTTATATTTATCACCACTTTTGTTCTTGATACTTTCTTCTTCTTTAGTTGTGAATTCATAAGCACCATCTTTCCCTTCGGTTTTACTACTTGAACCATCCCTTATAACATCAATTGTACCATTGCTTCCAATTTCACTACTACCTCCATCTTCCTTTTGTGTATTAAATAACTTGAATCTCATCTTGAGCTCAAAACTGTATTCTATCTAATATCAACTAGGCCAATTCCAAAAGAATAACCCATAAAATTGAGATGATTTGGTGATCGTTTTATACTCCAATTATGTGGACCCAGATCTCCATGAACAGGGAGCAAAATTTTTATCTATTTCATCTAATAATATCTCAAGTTGCAGGCGTGAAAATTTAATGCACATCTAGGGACTCGAAAGTTCAAATTGAACCAATGAATCACGATGAATCCCTATGAAAATCCTCTAAACAGACATTAGAAATCCCAGACATAGCTTATAGTAAACACATTCTAAGCCTGTTTGTAAGATTCCTTATAACCTTTGGCCTTTCAATAACATGTTATATCCTGGATTCTTAAGGTGTTTTCTACTTCTTCTCTTCCGCTTTCATTCTAAACTTGATCAAATGTCACGACTCATAACTCACAAGTTGTTTGCAACTTGGTCAAAAATCTGCCATTCGGGCTTACAGAAATTGCCGTTGCCAAGAAAAAAATATACGACATTAGATTATATAGATAATCTATGGCTATGAAAGCACTAGACACATGAAACACCGCAATATCGCTGTGATATCAGCCAATTGGGAGCAGTGACATGGGTTGAATGGAGAGGCTTAATTTAGGCCTACAGCTTTTAACTTTGGACCATCTTTTAGTTGTATGACTAGTGCTTTCTTGAAAATCACTCAAGTGTCTTCCGTGAAATTTGATTGGTAGAACGTACTAAGCCGCACCTTGTATTATAGATTTTCCATCAGCTTTTTAAGAGCAATTAATACCTAACCTTAATGGCCATTGGTTGGAAAGGTTTTAGGAGTAGGTACATTTTGGGTGTAAATTGTAGGCTCATGTTGTAACTTTTGACTTGTCATCATGAATTTGTTCCATTTCTCAGTACTGGGTCATGAATATTTTTAACAAGTTTCCAAATGGAAAATTGACAGCCTTACATAGACGTAATTCCTTTGTTGAAAGGTTTTTTTGCAAATGGCTTGGCTCTCAAAAATGTAAATGGAAGCTGAAGTGCACTTCTCAGTTTTTTTTGCTCCAATTATTTCAAACTTATAATTGCATTATCATCTGATTTGAGTTTGATTGATTAGTTCTGGATTTGAGAAAGAGGATAACAGGCCCCATTTCTACTCATGTCTACTACTGTACGCTTATGAAATATATAGTAGAATGAATATTAACATAATTAATGTGGTTATATATTGAGACTGAAATGTGTACTCAATGAAGAAGTTTTCGAACACTTCTTTGAAATAACACCATCACAATCAAGGCAATCAAGGTTAATGCAAATATTGGATAAAAAGAAGTGGTTATTGCAGATCTATATATCAATAAAACAGGTTGTATATACTTCTCTTGTAACCCATTATGAATGAAGTTTGAATCTTTAATCAATTTCTTGAATATATCAGGTTCTTTGGATCCAAAATAGGTGGCCAAAGATTCAGATACATTTTTAGTATAAATTGATAATGAGATTGAAATTCCCATAACATTGCCCAATGATCTAATAACAGAAACCACTGTATTTGCACTTGCTTGTTGTTTTCTACCAGCTTTACCAATGACAAATATAGAGACACCTGGACCAAATCCACCAGCACCTAAACCAGCTATAATCAATCCCACAATCAACATCAACTTCCATCCAATACTACCATTATTGGGGTTTGTATATTTAACAATCAAATGCAATATTCCAAACCCAATAACTTGTACAAAGAAGAAACTTAGTGAGACTAACACACCTGCAACCATTGTGGTTTCCTCTGTTTGACTGTATTTTCTGATAATGAATCCAGATAGGAAGGCACCCACAGCTGAAAAAATGACACAAAACATTGTATAAAATCCAATTTGTGTGACATCTATATTTTGGATCAACTGAAGGTATAATGGGGTAACGAATAGGATCATGTAGAAAGATAGTGAATTAACACCGTTGATAATACCCAGTGCACCAATTTGTCCCTTCATGATATAAGGATCTATGATTCTTTCTACCGCAATGTATTTTTCAATGTATATGTATGCTATTATAGAAAAAATCAAAGTGAATATCAAGAAATCCTTGAAAACTTTAGGATATCCACCATCATCAGATAATAAGAATATTATACTTGATACAATCATATTCAACGTTATTATACCACCAAAATCAATTCTTTTCAAATTTTGTTTTGAGAAAGCTTCAGGCCCCTCAGGTATATGTTCAACTTTAATTTCACAAAACCAAGCAGTTAAAACCATACATCCTAATATGAAAGGCACTTGTAATAAAAACATCATTCTCCATCCAATAGTTGCAATACAAACCCCACCTATGGGACCCCCAATCATTTGAGAAGTACTACTAACCAAGCTTCCACAAGCTGCAAATATACTTCTATGTGTCAAGGGAACAACATCACTGATGATTATTGTAGCTAAAGCATATATCCCAGCACCACCAATTCCACTTATAGCTCTTGCTATACTTAAAGTTTGAACATTTGTGGAAATACTTGATACCAATATTCCTAGTCCGAATAGACCTTGAGCAGCTAATAACATAACTTTTCTCCCCACTATATCACTAGTTTTACCGTATAATGGTTGAAATGCAGTACTTGTCAATAAATAAGATACTGCAATCCATGTGACCAAGTTTGATTGACCAAAATCAGCAGCTATGTTTGACATTGTAGTAGACACAATCGTACCGTCTAATGAACATAAAAAATTACCAACCCATACTGCAGTTAAAGTGAATTTTAAATTCTTATCTATTGTGAAAGGTTGAATTATTGTAGGTTTATAGCCATGAGGATAATCTTCAGAAGTACGTTCCAAATCTTGTGAAAATGAGTCCCTCGTTACGGAATCTGGGGTTCCTAATATAGTAGTTGTGGTATTAGTATCATCTTCTTTCAGACTATGATTGGGTGAAGTTTGAAGTTCATGAAGTTGGATATCACGGGCAGTCATCTTGGAGATCTAAATTTTCTGTAAGTGTGTGTGTGTTTTTTCGACCTCGCCTTTGTCGTGATAAAGATGTTGTTTGAGTGTATGTCTTGGTGTTTATAATGTAAGGTGATAGTACAGTTTTATAGAGTGTCTTGCTTTATGGGATTTGACCATTTTTCTTTGCTTTCATTGATTTAAATCTTGATCAAGGGTATATCATCTGCGGATGAATGTCCCGATTGGGAAGTATTCCTACAGGGAGTAAATTACTTGCTTAAGTTGAAAGACACCAACCATTTGAATCTCAACACTAGATGGAAACATGGAAAATATGAGATAAAGCCCAGTTGAAACTCACATTTGGGAAGAAAATGAGGATATCTTTCATCAGGTATATTCTTCACGAGATGTTCTAGGTCCTCTTCGGTCCCTTACACTCTGAAATCGGATTTCACTTCAATAGGTTTAGACGAACGTCCACCTGATGCCAGTTGAGGCCTGGAACTCTTTATAGAACTTGCAGTTGTGGATCCTCTTCCAACCCAATCTTCAGTCGGTTACAAAATATATTCCTTTTAACTCTTACCAACAATTTCAAAAATTAAGTACTCTACATTGTGGTTAATGGTTCGATGATTCGATGTATACAGGGCAAATCCATATTGCTCGAGAAAGGAGCGTCTGATGAGCTTCTTTGATCGCCCTGACATTGAACCATCAAGTCATAGTGCCATAAAGTGGTACACGTTACATCTATGGAAGCAGCATTATTAAAGCAGTGAAATTTTATGCAGAGTGGGAAATATTTGAATTTGTGTATTTGAAGCTGGTAACGTTAGGCGGACGGGATAGAAGGGCTAGACAGGAGTAGTCCCATTGTTACGCGGATGTCTAGACAGAGCCATACTTTAGCTCTCCGTCCACTCTCGCTAAAGTCAGCTTTTCAACAGGCTCATCTCTGCCCAACTCTCCCGTGTAACTCTCAGCACTAACAGAAGGAAAATTCTAGGAAAAATTCGCGACTTTTGATGAATCACCACAAGAAATTATGTCAAAAAAATAAATACAATCAAACCGTGTCAGTGGTAAACAAACTGATTTTCTAAGAGCTTTCCACTACTGCTGCTGCTGCTGCTAAGTAATACCGGTACATAATTAGCTCTTTGCTGCTCAAACTATGGATTTCTCATCAAGGACCGTCAACGAACCAAACATTTTCAGTGACACACATTACCTTAACCTCAAATTATCATCACCCCCACCATCATCATTATCATTTGAATCAGATAACAACAATAATAAAGATCATTCTACAATGAAATCAATCACACCGAGATCATTATCTCCAACAAAAGTGCCCTTGAAAACGAATGATGTTGTTATTTCTCTTGCTGATGAGATTGAAATGAATAAGAAAGTTGTTGCAAAATTTGAAATATTCAAGAATGTATTGGGTAAATTAGGTGGTAAAGATAGAATTGCAAAAGTTTTACAATATGTCTTAAATTTGATTAAATTATATTTACAGAATACAAGAAGGTATTTGATTAATGAAAAATTTACAAATTTGTCATTGAATCCTAAATTAATTTTCAAAACTCCAATAACATATTTTAAATTATTAATTTTTTTGAATTCTACAATGATGGAGAAGAAGATATTTGAAGTTACTAAAAACATTTCTATCTTTAGACAAATGCTAAGGTTTGGTGGAACACCTTATAGAATTAGACAGTTTTTATCAAAAGTAAACAATACTGTTAAATTACCAAATGTTACCAATTTCTCTAAAATATGGCTTAATGAAGATTCACTTGGTGATTTCATTAATTTATATTATGGTATTTGTGATGAAATTGTATTACTTTATAAATTGCAAGTTCTTTCAAATCCAGATTTCAAGAAATTCATTGGGAAACATGAAGCTTATTCATGGTATTTAGATATCATGTTGGGTATTAAACAAAATTATAATAAATTACAAGAGAATAGAAGTAAGCAATTACAATTGAATATCCAACAACAAGTTAGAGCAAAAGCTTCCATATTATCTAAAAAAATGATTGAAAATATAAATGGAAGTTCTCCATTAAAATCACAAATATTAAGAGAATTTAATAATAAATCACCATTAAATCATTCCACACTAGATCAAGAATTCTCCATTTTAAAACATGAGGAAACCATAATAATGACTGATTTGGTTAGATTATCATTCGATTTCATTTGTGATTCTATAGATATCTTTAATTTGAAATTGAATCCATCGGTTTATTTGATCAGTGGTGCCATTTCTGGTACTTTGGGTCTTTCTAAAGTTTGGTTAATGTCTAAAAGAGAATTAGAAGGACAATAGTTTCAATAAATGTATAATTAAAATGATCACTACAATTAAAAAAATATCTGTAAAAAATTGTTTTATTAAAAAATCGTTAGCGAAATGTAAAAACTCATTAGCAAAAGGATTGAATACCGTCCTGCAGTTCTTCCCTCATAATCTATCTTATCTTGTTTTAATATATTGTTGTATTATTTTCCATAATAAATCTCTCTGTTGTATTGTATGTGGTATCCTAATCTTCATCATCTCAATAAATCACACCATAAAAAAACATATCCTTTTTTTGGTCATATTCTCCATTCAACATTTGATTCACCTCTATGTATAGTCTCCAAAATATCATCAGCGATATTATCAAAAATCTCTTCATTTTCTTCAATCTTTACTCTTGTAATACATTTTTGTGGTGATTTCTCTGGTGATTCAAATGATTGATATTGACCATGGGATGAAAGATTCCCATTCCCATTGCCATTCCCATCATCATATTCTTCTATTTTGAACAATTGTGTGACGGGAGTTATTGGACGTTCTAAATTGGTAGATTCTGTATCACTTATACTTGTTGTGGAATTACTTCTTGTATTTAATTGAAGATTTTCAAAAGATGCAATTGTAGATGATGTTGGAGAATATTGGATTGAACCTAATGATTTGTTTCTTGTTGTTGATGTTTTCAAATTCAAGCCAGGTTCAAATGGAGTAGATTCTGGAAGGATATAACTTTGTGATCTTTTCCTATTCAAAACATTCTTGAATTTTATGGAAATGTTACTCTTTACTGTGGAAAGACTTGATGAATTGGATGTTAATGATGATGTATTTGATGTCGTTAGACATAGTCCGTTATGATCTGAGCTCATTTTGGAAAAAAAGCTTTGGTATGGACTGGTATGTTAAGATATTGAGTTCTTGGTTATTTGGCTGTGGGTATAACACTATATTATATCAGATTTCTATTCAACTGAATTTGCATTAAGGAAAATTAACTATTATTTCTTTATAAATTTATTTGACAGATGGGAATGAGGTTATTAAATATGTGAATCAAAAATGAATTAAAAAACAGGTTATTTGCATCTCTAAATAAATGTATCAGGAAAGTTATAAAACTTTTCCATACTCTTTACATTTCAACTAAAATGATATTTTTGATATTCTCGCTATCATCGATCGAGTATGAAAAAAAGTGGCAAGACCTGCGCTGTAAAATAAAATTTGGTCAAACCCACCAAGGGGACGATCTAAGCATATACAGTGCATTGGCATACATATTATACTAGTGAGTGGATGCATTAATGTGTGTGTTTTGTGCATGGAGAAACATATTAGTTGCATGAACGGTTTGTTACAGCTCAGTTACAGCTCAACCAACGAATGAAAACCGTCATTTGGCTTCATTTCCAATTGATTTGGATAAACAAAAATTTACCCTAGGCAGGTAAATTTCTAGACTCGCTTAATCAATGAAAAAACATACACACATTCTTAACTAATGGTGATAGATGTATAGTTGTATTGTAAGTTAGGCATATAGAATGATACTGTTGCTATGATGATTTGAGATTTAAGGTAAAAGTTACTGGAGTATTGATCATTAAGGAGAATATTTGTTTCATTCCACTAATTGACCATCCATTCGAATATTGAGTAACTGGGGATCAATCAATTAACTTTGACGTCTAATAAGGATACTAAATTCGAGGTTGAGACTTGAGTATAAAGTAGATCATCTATCAATGTCATCAAAATTGATATAGAGGTAGAGTGAGAAACTGTGATTTAAAGTGAGTAGTATCTAGTATAATAGGTACTGATACCGCCAATGGAATATAAATTGAGCACAGTAAGCATTCACACGAGAGTCAAAAGCCTAGAACATAAAAATTCCTGAAGCATTTTAGTTGACAAATGTTGGAATTTTACATATTTTGCAGAAATCAGTTCGAGGAAAATTCAAAGACACGCATTCGAGTCCCCGAGAATTGAGCGAAGATGCACGAAAAACTAGAAAATTAAGAACGCTCTTGCGCTTGGTTAAAGTAGAAATGGTAAAGGGATCAGCTTAGCATGAAGTACAATATTGATAAGCTCTTTATCATACCATACAACCATTGATTCGTGGTAATAACTACGATTTATGAATGTGACTTCTTTCTCGTACAGTGCATACAAAACAACCAAACAGCCAAAATTTACAAGATTTTTTTGGAAAACTGGAAAACTGGGACGCTGTTTCGAATTTGAAATATGCAACTAAAAGTTCCCAAACGGAATTATTTCCTCATTGAGCCACTCCCTGGTTTTGATTGCTTATGTAATCCCGTCGCTTGTTTTCGCGAAATGAAAAACTTTTGACTGTAAAGTTTACGAATCTGTCGCTGGCGGGAAAATCACCAAAATCACGAAGAATTGAGCCTTTGAAGGGAATAATAACTCGAAGGTTTTGAAACATTGAAGAGGGTTTAATAGTCAGTGAGTTGATAGTTGTGATCGTCCTAAAAGTATTCTATTATTAGTGATAGCGTATTACCCACTAAAGATCGTAAGTGCTCATTTGTTTGAGGTTCTCCTATAGGCAAATAGCTCGAGTGATTCCAACACATTGAACAGGAAACAAGCAGAAATCTCAAGCACCACTTCAACTGGTCTTACCCTTTAGGACTACTTGTATCTCCATTAAGGACAAGGTCTCGCCCGTTATTAATATTTTCTAGGCCGCACTTCCAATCTTGGTGCTAAAGTTATGTACGTTGGACCATTTCCACCTATCGGAAGTTTTCCAGTGATAACTTCTTGGTGATTCAAACGGTCAACATTCAGCTTCAAAAAAAAGTTCAGTATCATTAAAGGAGAACTCGATTACTAACGTAAAGGGGATATTAAAAGAGTCTCAGATCTTACCTTTAAATCTCAGTGGGCACAACTTAGTGTTTTATTTCTATTTTATAGCGTGCGTTGTAGTGAAAAGTTTAACAAAGAGAGCATCTTTTAGGACAACATGACAGTAATGGTCCCTTTGTACTGCCTCAAATGTATGTCTTGTCTGTTTCCTTGTGTCTGAGAAGAGGTTTGTTATGAAAAAAACAAAAAGATCAGTGACTAAAGCATGGTACAATTGACGTTGTTCTGGGGGGATCGAGTGAATCAATCAGTAAACTAAATCTTTTCGCGCCTTTTTGAGAAGAGTTCAAAATTTAAAGGGGGAAAGCCACTTACTTCCACCGCCTATCTCACAATATTTTGGCTTTTTCGTACCGTCGCAAAACCCAATGTATCTTTTGGATGTTTGGTCCAGTTTATTTGAAATCTGGAATCTGAATTCTATAGATCTCGAAGTTTACAGTGACTACGATTGAAGCTAGGTAAAAAACCCACTATAGTTTCTACTATTCAAAGAGAATCATAAATTTGGTGGCTTTAATCGCCCTCGGCTAGTATGATTAGGATCAACACTTCATAGTCACATCTGCTCAATTTCTCAGGTTGATGGTATTAATCATGTTATAAAAAAATTCGAGAATCTTTCAACATACACCAAATCAATTTTAAACTCATGGTCCATGATCCAATATATAGTACCCCATGTTCAAGGGAACTTGGGCAAGTGCCACAAAGTGTACTTCAAGGCAGTTTTTGTACTCTAATAGATGAAAATCTGCTCGATCCTCTAAAACGCTCGCTGATATTTAGGTAGCTCTCCTTAAATCTTGTTTTTAGCTTTCTGTAAGGTAAAACTTCAGTAAGTTTTTTTTTTTTTCAGTTAAAGTTTAATTGAAATCTAGTTATGATTAAGCTACAACACTGTGGAGTAAACTTGTGCTTTTGAAGCTTGAATTGAAAGCTTTCTTTCATATTTTCCACCATGTTAATATTGGATTCTTTGAATGTAAAAAAGTTATATGAATTCTGGAACTTCATAGTCGTCAGATTCATGAGTCCATGGCCCGTAAGACAGAAAGAACATCTGTCACTTAACTTCAGATAAAGAATGATACATGTGTAAATTAGAAAATCAATATGCAAGTAATTTCTCTGATTGAACTAAAACTTTACATGTCAAGTTTCACGTTTCAAACTTCAACTATGCTCATCATCATTGATAATGGACTACGGTAACTATTCATAAATCATTATAAATGAAACTAGAAATGGTTAAGGCAACTTTATAAAGTAACGTTGTTAATACATCCATTTTCATGTTAGTTATAGCGTGAACTGAAATTCCTACCAATCAGTAAAAATGACTAGTAATATCTTCATTCATCCATCAATTATTCTTCGTTTCAAGTTCGATTCAGATTGATTCGGCTTCGGTTATAACTTTATTCAATCCAAATGAAATTGCGATATCATCAGCTTCCTGATACAAGACTCTTTTAACATTTAATCATCCCTTTACTCGTCTTGATCCACTATCAATCACAGTAGCTCCTTCTATTTTCCTGATTTGCAAGTTACGACCCTCACTCTCTCCATTGTAATCACTGGTGTGATATCAAATGCATCCCTGTAGTTTAGATGATCTTCAACACCAGCTTATCTTTATTTTTAGTGTTGTTGAAAAGATCAGAAGCTAGGTATATCTCATTGATTAACCATATTCGAGAAATGCTTCAAATTGACTGCCAATTTAGAAGCGGCTAGACCTCGTTAATGCCAATCGCGCATACTATAAAAAACTATTCGCGGGTAAAAAATTAGATTGATAGAATATTATCTGTTTAAATAGGTCAAATGACGGTAAGTAATGTTTTTTTTAGATATATCACGTCAGGATCTTTCAAGTTTTATTATGATTATAGAATTGATGTGCTTTTTCAGTTTAATGAAAAAAACTTTGCTAAGTTTCTTGAGAATTGGAATCTGAGAAATAAGAATCAAGATTAACTTTATTCTCAATTTTCAAAATTAGAAAATTAAAACACCTTAAAAAAACATATTGAATAAATAATGAACGGTAGTTGAACAAAATTAAAAAGTTATTTTTTCGGTTTAATCAAATTTTGTCCCTTAAAGTCTTCAAAATCAGTTTTTTTTTTTTTTTTTTTTACTTCATCTAATGTTTATTTAAGCTTTCTATATAATTTTTCTAACTAGTTTTTATCTTCTTTTATACCTTCTTTTGTTTTGGCTCTGGTTTATTTAGAACGGAACTTCCTATTTTTGTAGACTATGGTTTATCCTATTGCGGATTCCATATGCCTACATTGATTCTAATCTAACCTACCTTTTGGTATGTTGTTGATATTTCTAGTTAAT
>JAKTWW010000311.1:0-24276 GCA_030582255.1 Hansenula subpelliculosa
AGAATAAGTTAATATTATTAAGAATAATAAATAAGTATTAAGAATATATATAAACATTATACTTTATATAAACATAATTATACCCCCCCCCGTTAGGGGGGACTTATTTTTATATTCAAATATAATTATAGATATTAATAATTTATATAAACATTATAAGAATAATAAGTTAATATTATTAAGAATAATAGGTAAATATAATAATAATAAGTAAATATTAATAAGAATATATATAATATATAGTAATATTATAATATAGTAAATATATTAAGAATTAATAATATAGTTATAAATATAAATATAAATATAAAAATAAAAGGTAAAAAAATTAATCAAGATAAATGAACAAGTAAATCATAACTCTCTTTATTTTTCTCTTAATTTATAAATTAATTCAATTTAATAATATAAATATACTTTATTTAATAATATAATATATAATCTAATAATTATAAGTAACATATAATATAATAAGTATATAATATATATGTAATAATAATTAATTATGTTTAATATATGATAATAATCATATAATAATTAATAAATAATATATAAATAAAAACATATGACATATATGCAACGTTCACGTTTTCAAGTGTTTCCTTATCATTTAGTAGCTCCATCACCTTGACCAATAGCAGTATCATTTTCATTAATGTCATTAGCATTATCATTAGGTTTAACAATGCATGGATATATAAATAATGTAGTAGTATTATTATTATCAATAATAGTAGTATTATATAGTATGGGATTATGATTTAGAGATATAATAGCTGAAGGTACATATTTAGGAGATCATACTTTAGCAGTACGTAAAGGTTTAAATTATGGATTTTTATTATTTGTAGTTAGTGAGATATTAATATTTGCAGGTATATTCTGAGCTTATTTCCATAGTGCAATGAGTCCTACAGTAGAGTTAGGTGGTGTATGACCTCCAGTAGGTATAGAAGCTATAGGTGCTACAGAGTTACCTTTATTAAATACTATAATATTATTAGCTAGTGGTGCAACTATAACTTATAGTCATCATGGTATAATAGAAGGTAATCGTAAATATGCATTATCAGGTTTATTTATAACATTATGATTAATAATAATATTTGTAATATGTCAATATATTGAATATACTAATGCTACATTTACTATATCTGATGGTGTATATGGTTCAGTATTCTATGCTGGTACAGGTTTACATTTTATACATATGATAATGTTAATAATAATGTTATTAATATGTTATATACGTATGCGTCAATATCATTTTACTACTAATCATCATGTAAATTTTGAAACTACTGTAATATATTTACATGTATTAGATGTTATATGATTATTCTTATATATAGTTATGTATTGATGAGGTGCTTAATTCAATATATATTTAAATAAATATTCATTCTATTAATAAATATAAGTAATTAAGTATAATTGTATATAATTATACACTCATTTACTATATTTGGATATATTAATAAACATAAATTCATTATTAAATAATTAAATAATTAAATAATAATAGTATTTATCATATAAATAAATAATAATAATAAATGCCACAATTAGTACCATTTTATTTTGTTAATCAATTAGTATATGGATTTACATTAATAACTATATTAATAATATTATTTTCACAATATTTATTACCTAAAATAGTTAAATTATATATAGCTAGATTATTTATAGCTAAATTATAATAATAAAAATAGACTAATAAATAAATATAAATATATATCTATTATATATAATAATATATAAATAAATAAATTATAATAAATTAATTAAATATGTTAATATAATTAAATTATAAATAAAGTGTTAACATTTATACAATCACCATTAGATCAATTTGAGATACGTGTATTTGTAGGTTTAGTATCTCCTTTTATGGATATAACTAGTTTAAGTATAACTACATTTACATTATATACTATATTAGTATTATTAGTAATATTAGGTTTAGTATCATTAACTAATAATAATGGTAATATAATAGGTTCTAGATGATATGTACATAATGAAGCTATGTTCGATACTATACATAATATGGTATCTAGTCAAATAGGTGGTAAATTAGGTGGTTATTATTTCCCTTTAATATATAGTTTATTTATATTTATATTTACTGCTAATTTAATAAGTATGATACCTTATTCATTTGCTATAACATCTCATTTAGTATTTATAGTATCATTATCAGTAGTTATATGATTAGGTGTAACTATAACTGGTTTATATATACATGGATTAGCATTCTTTTCATTATTTGTACCATCAGGTTGTCCTTTAGTATTAGCTCCATTATTAGTATTAATAGAGTTATTATCATATGTAGCTCGTGCTATATCATTAGGATTACGTTTATCAGCTAATACATTATCTGGTCATTTATTATTAGCTATATTAGGTACATTAATATTTAATTTAATGTCTATATCTATAATAACATTTATATTAGGATTTATACCTATTATAGGTTTATTAGCTATAGTAGCATTAGAATTTGCAATAGCTATTATACAAAGTTATGTATTTACTATATTAACTAGTAGTTATATTAAAGATGCATTATACTTACATTAATATTCTTTATATATTTATATATATATTTATTTATAAGAAATAAGATTATATATAATAAAGCTTATAATTCAATGGTAGAATGATATTTTGATAAGATATATATAGTGGTTCAATTCCTCTTAAGCTTAATAAAAATATATATTTATAATAATTAATAAAATATTATTAATTTAATAAATTTAAAAATTATAAGATTATTAATTAATTAATTAGCTTAATATTAAGGCTAAATATTTAATTTTAACAAAAATGATAAAAATATGAAAAAATTCAAAGGGGACCCCCTTTGAAAATTGAAAGATTTTGTAAATTACCCTTAAATTCAATAGAAATGATAATTTTAACAATTCTTAAATTACCATTGATTATAGGGTAAATGTTCAAATTTTAACATTTTTTAATCAAATTTTGATAAAAATTCTCAAAAATCATCAAATTCTTCATTTTATATAAATTAATATATATTATTTGTATTAATTTAAATTATTATTAATAAATTAAGTTTATTTATATTGATTATAACTATAACTATAATTATAATTATAATAATAAATATAACTATTATTGATATATTGATATTTCCTCACCACCTGGTATACCCAGGGTGTACCTGGTTGGTGAGGGTTATTAATTAAAGTAGATAATTATTAAAAATAATAAATATTCTAAATATTATAAATATTCTAAATATTAAATATATTATTAATATTATAAGATATATATATATATAATGTAAATATATATTAATATATATAAGGTATTATATTTATAAGTAATAATGGATATTATATAGGTAAATATAATTTTAATGGTAAAAATGAACACTTGTGGCGTATTCGATCCGAGTTCGATCCTCGGTATTTACCCTTATTAAATATATAATAAAGTATATTATTATAACTATAATTATTAATATAATAGATATATATTATATATACCCGTATAGTTTAATGGTTAGAACGATTGCCTCATATGCAATAGATATTAGGTTCGATTCCTATTATAGGTAAATATATATATTATATAAGTAGTATAATTAATTAATAAATATAATTAATATATTAATAGATAAATTAAAAAATAATGAGAATATGATGTTAGTTCAGACTAAATACTAGTTAGAGACATAACACATGCTAATCAGACGCCTATTATATAATTACGATTATAATAAATAATAGGTATGTGGTGTACACGCGAGTATAAATTAGAACCAAATACTAATAATATGGTTAAATACCATATAAATATACTAAATATCATTATTAATAATGATAGTTATTAGTATGGCTAATATTGGCTTATGATAGTAGGTATATTAATAGTTTACCTAGTCTTCGATCCATAGTAAATTATTAACGTAATAATTACCGCGTCGCTAAAATAATAGCGATATCTATATTGATACAGCAGTGGGGAATATTAGGCAATGGTCGAATATGACTGACCTAGTTATCTAACAGGGTGAATATTATATATTTATATATTTTTTATAATAAATTAAATTTATTATTATTAAATATTTTAACTATAATATATTGTATAAAAATAAAACCCAAAGATAGTGATAATAATGATAGTAACTACTAATAATATATTATATTATTTAATATATTTTAATTATTAGCATATAATTATTTATTTAATTATATTGTCTTTTTAAGTCCCAGCTAAGATGCGTGCCAGCAGTTGCGGTTAGACGTAGGGGGCTAGTATTAGTTATAATGGCTTAAAGTGTCCGTCGTATGGAATCGTAAAGATCTCTAGAGTTTAATTATATATAATAGATGAATTGTAATAGTAGTGATGATATACTATAATAATTACAGGACATACATAAGCGTAAGTATCTATTATCATTAAACTGACATTTATAGGACGAAGGCTATAGTAGTAATATGGATTCGATACCCAAGTAATTATAGCAGTAAACTATGAATACTGAATATATAATTATATATATTTATATAAAATATAATATATATTTAAGCGAAAGCTATAGTATTCCGCCTGGTGAGTATTATCGCAAGATTGAAAACCAATACAATAGACGGTTACAACCATTAGCAGTGGAGTATGTTATTTAATACGATAATCCCCGTAAACCTTACCATATATTGAATTAATATTGTAATTATAATTATAATTATTATATTAACAGGTGTTACATAGTTGTCTACAGTTCGTGCCGCAAGGTTTTAGGTTAGGTCCATTAACGAACGCAAATCTATACATATAATATAATATAAATAATATTTATAAAATATATGTAGTTATCATTTAAACGCATGATAAGAATAGACGCAAGACAAATCGTTATGACCCTTATTATATGGGCTATAGACGTACTATAATAGTTTTAAAACAATATTAAGGTAAATTAGATATAAAAATATTTACCAATTAATATAAATTAAACTAATATATTATATATGGATATATAATTAAGTATGGATTATAGTCTGAAATTCGACTATATGAAATAAGAATTGCTAGTAATCCTTATATATAAAATAAGGGTGAATTATAAAGTTGTTTCGCACTAATCACTCGTCACACGGTTAATTATGATATAATACAATTACTATATAAATACTTAATTATTAATTTAATTATTGTATTTATTTATATATAAACTAATATATTTATTTAATATATTATATTTATATATTGATAGTATAGTATATATTATATATCACTGTGAAGTCGAAATACAGTTACTGTAGGGGAACCTGCAGTGGGCTATTTATAACTTTAATATTCCTAATAATAACAATAATCCCTCACCCCCAGGTACACCTTTGGGTATACCTGGTGGTGAGGGGTATAATAGTCATAATTATTAATAAATAAATATAAATAATAATAAATAATAATTTAATAATAATATATAATTATAATAATAATTTAATAATAATAATAATATTTTATAATTATAAATAATTAATTAATTAATTAATAATAATAAGAGATTAGCTTAATGGTATAGCGTTTGTATTACACACAAAAGGTTATAGGTTCGATTCCTATATTTCTTAATATTTAATAATATAAGTAATATAATTAATAGTTTATATGATCATAGATTTGAAAAGTGTTATGAATAGATTTAAAGGGTATATTACAGATTATAATTGCTATTATTAGTAAAAGGTTACTAATGAATATTAATTATTCTAAAACCTAATGGGAAACCTTTTAAAATAAACAGGGTGAATTGAAACATCTTAGTAACCCTAGGAATAAAATCTAATAAGGATTTAATAAGTATAGGTGATAGAACATTAAATAGCCAAAAAATAAGTAATATTATTAAAATTAGTATGAATATAGATATAACTATATCTAAGGCTAAATACTAATAATAAGCATAAAAAGTACCGTGAGGGAATATAATGTAAGTAGTATATCTATTAGCAGTATTATATGATATATATCATAAATTACGTACCTTTTGTATAATGGGTCAGCAAGTAATTATAGGTAGCATAGTTATTATATATAATATATATAAAAATATATATAAAATATTATATAACTAAACATAAATGGAATATATATACACTATATTTATAATAATAATATAGTATGAATAATGTATAGTAAAGATAAATCTAATAGTTACCTATAATTAACCCGAAAGTTAATGATCATATTACCATCAGACGGCATATAAGTGTAATAATTATTATTATAATAAATTATACTATATATAAACGGTCGAATGGGTTAATGTTGCAATATTATCCAATGAATGGTGATAAGTAAGTGAAAGACTAATCTGATTAACCAATAGCTGGTTTTCTGTGAAATATATGTTAGTATAGCGTTATAAATATAAATATATATGGTATAGCAATTAATGCTCTATATTAGTATTATTTTATAAATAATTAATTTTATTTATATATAATATATGGGGGTTTATTATAAACCTATCATAAGCATTTAACCTCCGAACATATAATAATAATAATTAATAATTAATAATTATATTAATTTATAATTAAATCTATTTATAATAGTCAGATAATATGCGATAAGGTATATTATCAAATGGGAAACAGCCCAAAATAATGCTTAAAGCTCCAAAGTGTGTATTAAGTGTATATAATATATATTATATTATACTCAATAAGTTGGTGGGTTTGATAATAACTATCCTTTAATAAACATGTAACAATGTACTTATTTGTTTGAATATATAATATTCATTTAATATAATTTATAAATAATATACGGAACTTAATAATATATATATTATTATATAATATAATATATTAAAATACACCGCTGATAGCTTATATATTATAGACAACGAAAATATTGTAAGGTCATAATATGGTAACAGAACATATAATGTAAAGAATATATACTAGATTAGTATATAATTTGTATTGTAATAACAATGTTTATTATAATCGATTAATAAAATTTATTTATTAATAAGATTTAAATTATATAGATAATGCTGACATGAGTAACGATAAATAGGTATATATAATTAAACCTATTCACCCTAACCATAAGGTTTTACTATAAAATCGGTCCTTAAATCTAAATAAGAACATAATAGTTATGATGATAGGTGAATTTATTAATAAGTTTATATATTAATATTAATTATATTTAATATATAAATTTCACCATATTTTATATTTATTTATTGATGAATATAGTATTAATATGGTGCATGAAATAAATAATAATACATATTAATTATTAATATAATGTATGTAATATACCGTAATGTATACCGACACTGGTATGATAGTAGAATATATGTGGGTGTACGTAATAATTTCCCCTAATGAACTCGACAAATAAAACCCCTATGTTAGCCTATAAAGGGAATTTTATATATAATTCTATATATTTATTAAATTAGATATATATTTTATATATAGATATAAAGATTAATTTATACAACTGTTTACTAAAAACACAGCACTCTGATAATACGATAGTATTTTTATAGGGTGTGAATTCTGCTCAATGGAATAATATAAATATATTATATGTAAGTATAATGTTATAAGGTATATCCAAATAGCAGCCTTATTTTGAGGGTTATAATGTAGCAAAATGCCTTGTCTACTAATTATAGTCCCGCATGAATGGAGTAATGATATAAAGATTGTATCAGGGGAAAATACGGTGAAATTGTAATCGTAGTGAAGATACTATGTACCTATAGTAAGACAGAAAGACCCTATGCAGCTTTACTATAACCAAACAGACTGCCAAAATTTACATATATTTTTAGCGTAGTAAGTAAATGATATAATTAAAGGTGAAACACTTATATTATATGTAAATTTAGCTTATCCTTAAACATTAATATTAGATCTAATTCATATTAATAATAATATCTATTTATAATTATTATTTAATTATAATAATATATAATATATATTAATTGTAATAAATATATTACATATATAAGGAGACATTCTTTGGTGGTTAGTTTTGATGGGGCGTCATTATCATACAAAATAACTGATAAGTCCATAAATACTATATAATAATAAAATTAAATAAATAATAACATTAAAATAATGTTAAATTATATAATATACCTCATATCTATTAAATAGGATATATTGTATATAGAGATATATATGATATATATATATAGGTTATATAATAGACAAATTTATGTACAGTTAAATTGACTGGAAATCAATAATATTAAATAATATTAATAGAAATATAATGGTATAACTGTGCTATAATTATAACACAAACAGGTGTAATAAGTACGTAAGTATGGCATAATGAACATACGTTACATTAGTTATGGACGTAGATATCGAATAAAAGTTACGCTAGGGATAACAGGGTAATATAGCGAAAGAGTAGTTATTGTAAGCTATGTTTGCCACCTCGATGTCGACTCAGCCTGTCCTACTGGTAGTATTAGCTAGTAAGGGTTAGACTGTTCGTCTATTAAAAGGTTACGTGAGTTGGGTTAAGTACGTCGTGAGACAGTACGGTTCTTATCTACTATAGGTAATTATGTTTATATAGGTATGTAATTTAGTACGAAAGGACCAATTACATGGTATCCATAGTGAATGGGTTAATATAATAACATTTATATATTAAATTTATAAATGTAAATATTAATACATATTTAAATAATTATTATATTATAGCCCAATAGCCAAATACCAATACAATAAGTATTGAAAGCATATAAATACGAAGTAGTCCTATCTATAACATAAAATGGACAATTATATACTATAATTAATAAATAAATAAATAATAGTGTACAACATATAATGTAGTTAACACTAATTAGTCCAATATCTATATAACATCTAATCTAATCATATAAACTATTAATATATATATTGTTATATTGGCTTAATGGTAAAGCATTCGTTTTGTAATCGAGGGATTTGGGGTTCGAATCCCTAATATAACATACATAAAACATATTAAAATAATATTTATAAATATATAAGATATTTTATATTATATAAGATATATAAGATATATAAGATATATAAGATATATAAGATATATAAGATATACATAATATTTTCTATAACAGATAGAAGCCAAATGGTGAGGCACTTTCTTTGGGAGAAAGACTTAGTTAGTTCGATTCTATCCTATCTGATAATAATAATTATTATTATTTAAATTAAATATATTATTATATAGTATAAGTAATATTATGCTCCTATAGCTTAATTGGTAAAGCAGTAGAGTGAAGTTCTATTCATATAGGTTCAATTCCTTTTGGGGGCATATATCTATAATAATAATTAATTAATATTTAATGTTCCTTTAGCTTAATGGTAAAGCGTAATACTTCTAATATTATCTATCTATGTTCGAATCATAGAGGGAATAATAATATTAGATATATAAGTATAAATTAAATATAAATATAAATTAAATAAGCTATTTTGGTGGAATTGGTAGACACGACGCACTTAAAATGCGTTACCATTAAATAGGTGTAAAAGTTCGAGTCTTTTAAGTAGCATAATATATATTATTATATATTAATTAATTTAATTATAATAAATTGTAGACTAATAGGTAAGTCACCAAAATTTGAGTTTGGACGATGGAGTGTTCGAATCACCCCGATTTAAATAATAATTGTTGTATTTTATTTAATATAATACGGGGATATTGTTTAATGGTTAAAACAGCTATCTTTTAAGTAGCTTATGTTGGTTCGATTCCAGCTGTTCTCATAATATTAAATATCTATATATATATATAATCTACCTACTAATAATATTAGTATAATCTTTATAAAGATATTCCTATATACATAATATATGTATATTTATTATTATTATTAATAATATTAAAGGATATAATATGATATAAATAAATTATCATATAAATCATTATTATAATTATTCATTTAATTATAAATTATTAGTTTAAAATTAACTAATATTATATAAATATAATATAACTAACTATATATAATTATATTTATATATAAAATATATATATTAATACTATGGCAATAAGAAAATCTCAAGTATTTTTATCATTAGTAAATAGTTATTTAATAGATTCACCTCAACCTAGTTCTTTAAGTTATTGATATAATTTAGGATCATTATTAGGTTTATGTCTAGTAATACAAATAGCTTCAGGGATATTTTTATCGATGCATTATTCTAGTAATATAGAATTAGCATTTGCATCCGTGGAGCATATTATGCGGGACGTGAATTATGGGTATATGATAAGATATATACATGCTAATGGTGCATCTTTTTTCTTTGTATTACTTTACTCACATATAGGTAAAGCTTTATATTATGGTAGTTATAAATCACCTAGAACATTAGTTTGAATTATTGGTGTTATTATATTTATTGTTACTATGGCTACAGCTTTTATGGGTTATTGTTTAGTATATGGACAAATGAGTCATTGAGGTTATATACCTTATATATATTATAATATATATATATTTATTATACTTAATTAATTATAATAATAAATAAGTATTTATATATTAAATATATAGTATTATTAATACTATTATATTATTAATAATGCGACATTATAGATAAATGAATATATATTAAATATTAATATTATTATAACAGAGTAGTACTATAATGGATAATATATTATATTATTTAATGAATACTCGTATTATATATTTTATAAAATTAATTTAATTTAATTTAATTTAATAGGCTACAGTTATTACTAATTTATTATCAGCTATACCATTTATAGGTAAAGATTTAGTACCATTTATATGAGGATCATTTAGTGTATCAAATCCTACAATACAACGTTTTTTTTCATTACATTTCTTATTACCATTTATATTAGCTGCATTAGTTATAATGCATTTAATGGCTTTACATGTACATGGTTCAACTAATCCTTTAGGTATTAGTAATAATATTGATCGTTTACCTTTCCATGGATACTTTATATTTAAAGATTTAGTAACAGTATTTTTATTATTACTTGTATTTATATTATTTGTATTCTTCTCACCTAATACTTTAGGACATAGTGATAATTATATACCTGGTAATCCTTTAGTTACTCCTGCATCTATTGTACCTGAATGATACTTATTACCATTCTATGCTATATTACGTAGTATACCTGATAAATTAGGAGGTGTTATAGTTATGTTTGGTGCTATATTAATATTATTAGTATTACCTATCACTGATAGAAGTATTATACGTGGTAATACATTTAAAGTAATATCTAAATTTATGTTCTACTTATTTATATATAATTTCCTATTATTAGGACAATTAGGACAATTACATGTTGAAGTACCTTATATAGAATTAGGACAATGAGCTACTTTAAATTATTTCCTATACTTTATAGTTATTGTACCTGTTATATCTACTATAGAAAATATATTATTCTATATAGGACGTGCTAATTTAGATTATTATTATGATTAATAAAATAATTAATGAATAAATTAATAAATATTCCATAAATAAATAAATAAATAAAATATATCTATGATATTATTAAGTATATTTTTACTAATTATATATAGTTCATATCAAACATCACAAGATTATTTTAATAAGTCAATAAATCGTATAACTATTATATTATTAATATATATAATATATATGATTATAGATATAATACCTATATTATATTATAATAATAGTGTAATATCAATATATAATGATATATATAGAATAAATATATTAAGTATAACTATATCATTATTAATATTATTATTAAGTATAATATTATTATTTAATAGTATAACTAGTATGGGTAATATACGTAATATAGCTAATATTAATTATAAATATGTAACATTATCACCTTTATTATTATTTAATATATTAGGTTTAATATTATTAATGATAGTTAATAATCTAATAGCTTTATATATAACTATAGAATTACAATCATATAGTTTATATATTATAACTTCATTATATCATAAATCTAATAATACTATTAAATCTGGTTTAATGTACTTTTTATATGGTGGATTAGCTTCTATTTTAATATTATATGGTAATTCTATTATATATTATATAACTGGTAATTTAAATATGTATTATAGTTATATCTTAATTGATTATAATATATTATTAATATTAGGTTGATTATTAATTATTATAGGTTTTACTATTAAAATGGGTTTAGCTCCATTACATAATTGATCTATAACTATATATGCTAATACACCTACTATTATAACTACATGAATAAGTATAGTAGCTAAAATAAGTATAATGACATTATTATATAATATTGTATCACAATTATATATATATCAATATAATTATATATTAGAGTATATATTATCTACTATTATTATATTATCATTAATATTTGGTAGTATAGGTGGATTAATACAAATAAAGATTAAACCATATTTAACATATAGTGGTATACTTAATGGTGGTTATATGTTATTCACTATATTAATCAATAATATTAATAGTATTATAGCTTATATTATATATATTATACAATATAGTTTAACACATATTAATATATTTTTAATAATATTATATTTACCTATTATTATACAAAAATTTAATATAAATAATAATAATAAGAATAATTATATAAAAACTAGTATATATAGTCCTATTGAGTATATTATTCAATTAAAGGATATGTTAAAATATAATCCATATTTAAATTTATCATTAATTATATGTATATTATCATTAATAGGTATACCGCCTTTATATGGATTTTATGGTAAATTATTAATATTAATTAGTAGTATAGCTAATAATTATATATATATGAGTATATTATTAATAATAGCTAGTACTATATCAGCTATATATTATTTATATATTATTAATATAACAACTATAAATTATAAATATAATAATAAGAATAATAATTTAGAAAATTATAATAATAATAATTATAATCATTCAAGTATCTCTTATATAATAAGTGCAATAACTATGATATTAGCATTAAATTTTATACAATATACAAATATATTAAAAGGTATCTATATGATAGGTATATTATTTTATACTATATAAAATGAGTATATTTTTATACAATGATTTACAATTATATATAATATTAATACCTATAATAACAATATTATTAATATTAATAAATAATTTAATATCACCCTCAAATAATTATATTGATAAATTAGGTCCATTTGAATGTGGATTTAGTAGTTTTAGACAATCACGTATAACATATTCAGTATCTTTCATATTAATAGCATTATTATTTTTACCATTTGATATAGAAATAACAACTATATTACCGTATACTGTAAGTATATATAATACAAATAGTTATGGTTTATTTATGTTTATATATTTTAATATATCATTATTAATAGGTTTTATATTTGAAATTAATATGGGTGCTTTATATATTAAACATATATTTAAAAGATCAGATAAATCTTTATATAATAAATTATATAATTAATTAAATATTCTATATAATATAATATCATATAATATTATCATATATTATTCTATACAATATAAGTAATATTAATAAGCATTATAGTGTAATGGTTAACATAATAGACTCATGTTCTATTGATATACGTTCAAATCGTATTAATGCATATCATATATTATTAATAAATTAATAAATAAATAATTTTTATAATAGAATTATAGCTTAATGGTAAAGCAGCCCACTCATAATGGGCCTATCAGAGTTCAATTCTCTGTTATTCTAATAAATTATATAATTATGATTATGGCGAAAATAGGTATACGCGATTAGTTTAGGTCTAATTTTATTATATAATTATGGGTTCGATTCCCATTAATCATATAGCAATATATTAATTATATATAAATATTTTTAATAAATATAACTATATATTAATAAATATAGCTTATTTATATATATATACAAATTATTAAATAAAAATAAAAATTAAATTAAAATATGTTAAATAATATATTATTTATAAATATATTTAGTATAATAATAATATTAATATTATATAATATATCTTTATATAATAATAAGAGTTATAATATGTCATATATTATTAAACGTATCTCTTATATTACTACTATATTATTAATCTTAAATATAGATTATATATATTATCAATATAATAGTAATTATATAGAATATCAATATATTGTTAATATATTAGGTATATATTGAGGTTTAGATAGTATTTCATTAGTATTATTATTAATGGTACATATATTATTACCTATATGTTTATTATCTAATTGAAATAATATTAATAATAATAAAATTATTATATATTGTATATTAATCTTAATATTAGGTTTATTCTTAATATTAAATTTTATATGTTTAGATATTATATCTTTTTATATATTATTTGAATCTACATTACCTCCTTTATTTATATTAATAGGGATATATGGTAGTTATAATAGTATACGTGCATCATATTATTTATTTATATATACATTATTTAGTTCATTATTTATGTTAATAGGTATAATATTTATATATTATTTAACTAATAATAATTATTATAGTATTATTGATAATTATATTATTAATATAGATATACAATGTATATTATATATATTATTAATGATAGGTATTATAGTTAAAATACCATTATGACCTATACATAGTTGATTACCATTAGCTCATTCTGAATCACCTATTGGAGGTTCTATTTTATTAGCTGGTATTATTTTAAAAATATCTATATATGCTATTATACGTATATTATTACCTGTAACATTTAATGCTATATTATTATATTTACCTTTTATATATACATTATGTATTATAACTATTATATATATAGGTATTATTACTATACGTCAATATGATTTAAAAGTTATTATAGCTTATAGTTCAATAGGACATATGGCTATATGTTTAATCTCTATATTATCAAATAATATTATAGGTATAAATGGTAGTATATTATTATCATTATCTCATGGATTTGTATCACCTGCATTATTTATAATAGTAGGAGGTATATTATATGATAGATATCATAATAGATTATTATATTATTATCAAGGTTTATCAACATATATGCCTATATTATCTATATATTTATTATTATTTAGTTTATCTAATATAGGTTTACCATTAACAGGTAATTTTATAGGTGAATTATTATCATTAATAGGTTCATATAAATCTAATCCTATATTAATAATATTAGCTTCAATATCTATATTAATAAGTGCTATATATCAAATGCGTATGACTACTAAATTATTAGGTGGATATAAATCTAATTATATGAATATAACTATAGATATAAATAATAGAGAATTATATATGTTAAATATATTATTAATACCTGTATTAATTATAGGTATAAAACCTATATGTTTAACACATTTAATGGATATAAATATATCTAGTTTAATATATAATATATAAGATATAAGAGATAAGATATAAGATATATGATAAATATTCTAAATTATTACTACGTACATATTAACATATAATTAATGTTATTTACATTATTATTATTTATAATAGGTTTATTAGGTTATATAATTAATAGACATAATATAATCTTAATATTTATAAGTATTGAGATTATGTTATTAGCTATAACTTTATTAATATTACAAGCTTCATATATATATAATGATATATCTGGTTTATTATATAGTATAATAGTATTATTAATAGCTGGTATAGAATCATCTATAGGTTTAGCTATATTAGTTAATTATTATAAATTAAAAGGTACTATATATATAGGTATATAATATATTAAATAAATATGATATTATTATTATTTAGTTTACCTTTATTAGGTACTATATTAAGTGGTATATTTGGACGTTATTTAGGTATAAATTTAACAAAATGATTATGTATAATATTATTAATATTAACTAATATAATAGCTTATTATATATATCTAATTATATTATCAATAGATAATATTATATATACTATAAATATAGGTAAATGAATAGATATAGATTATTTAACAACAGATTATAGTTTATCTATAGATATGTTAAATATAACTATGATTATAGTAATATTAACTATATCATTATTAGTTAATATATATTCATATAATTATATGAAGGATGATCCTCATCAACAACGTTTTTATAGTTATTTATGTTTATTTACTACATTTATGATATTATTAGTATTAGGTGATAATTATTTAATAGCTTTTATAGGTTGAGAATATATAGGTTTAGCTTCATTTTTATTAATAGGTTATTGATATACTAGTATATCTGTAGTTAAATCTTCATTATCTGCATTATTAATGAATAAAATAGGTGATTGATTATTTATTATAACTTTAATATTAATTATTAATTATTATGGTACATTTAATTATACTTTAATTTATAGTATAAGTCATATTATTAATAATGATATAAATAATATTATTATATTATTATTATTTATAGCTTGTTCTGTTAAAAGTGCTCAATATGGTTTACATAGTTGACTTATATGAGCTATGGCTGGACCTACACCTGTATCAGTATTATTACATGCAGCTACATTAGTAATAGCAGGTATATATATATTATTAAGATCTACACCTATATTAGAATATACACCTACTATATTAATATTAATATTATGAGTAGGAGGTTTAACTACATTTATAGCAGGTTTAATAGCTATATATAGTAATGATATTAAACGTATAATAGCATTATCAACTATGTCACAATTAGGTATGATGGTAATAGCTATAGGTATATCTAATTATAATTTAGCTTTATTTCATTTATTATGTCATAGTATATATAAAGCTTTATTATTTATGGGAGCTGGTAGTATTATACATACTATATCTAATGAAAATCAAGATATAAGATATATGGGTATTAATATTAAATATATGCCTATAACATATATCTCTATATTAATAGCATGTTTATCATTAATGGCTATACCTTATTTAACAGGTTATTATTCTAAAGATATAATAATTGAAAGTATGTTAGGTAATTATACTATAACAGCATATATAATATATTGATTATCATTATTATCAGCTATATTAACAAGTATATATAGTTATAAAATATTATATAATGTATTTTATAGTAATCCTAATACTAATAAATATTATTATAAATATATAAAAGAATCAAGTTATTATATGTTAATACCTATGATAATATTATCATTTAGTGCTATATATATTGGATATATTTTACATATACGTTATATAGGTATAGGTAATAATATCTCAGGTATATTTATCTATCCTAATAATCTATGTATAATAGATACTGAATTTTCTTTAAATCCTATATTTAAATTATTACCTTTAATAATGATATTAATATGTAGTACATTAACTATATATTTATATGAATATAATAATAAATATATATATAATAAAGTTAAATATAATATATATGTATTATTTAATGGTAGATTATTATATGATCAATTATTCAATAATTTAATATTAAGAAAATTATTAAAAATATCTGGTATTATTAATAATAATATTGAAAATGGTTTAATTTATAATATAGGTCCATATGGTATATGACGTATATTTAATAATATAACTATTTTAATTAGTAAATTAACTACTAATATTTTATATAATTATGCTATATATACATTATATACTATAATATTTATAAGTATTACTATATTATTTATAATATATCCTATATCTATTAATAATATTTCATTATATTATATATCTATTAATAATATAATAATTTATATAATAATAATTATGATAACTATAATATTTATTTCTATATATTAAAAATATTAGTATTAAAATTAAAATTTACATTAATATTCACATTAATATATATGCTAATATTTAAAAAATGTTCAAAAATAGTAAAAATATGAAAAATCTTAAAGGGGGTACCCTTTGAAATTTATTAATTTTATGAATTTAGCATATAATTCAATATATATTCAATTATTTATATTATTAAAATTTCCATTAATTAAAGGGTAAATTGTCAAAATCTTTCATTTTTAAACCAAATTTTATAAAAAATAACATCTCTTAAATAATTAAGATGTAATATATAAATATATAATATTGTATTATATTATACTCTATTATTATTATATTATACTCTATTTTATTATATAAGTAGTAGTTATATATATATTAATACTATAATTATAACTTATTTATTTTAAATAACTAATATATTTAAAATATATTTATGATTATTACTAATCATTATAAAAGTATAAATAATAATATTTAACAATATTTAATAATATAAATATAAATATTAATTAAAAGTATATCAAAATATAAATATATTTATAAAATAAATGTAAATATATATTATATTAATAAATTAATATAAATTAAATAGCTAATATTTAATGTATATACAGCGATGATTATATTCAACTAATGCTAAAGATATAGCAATGTTATATTTTATATTTGCTATATTTTCAGGTATAATAGGATCAACTATGTCATTAATAATTAGATTAGAGTTAGCTGCACCTGGAGCACAAGTATTAGCTTCAAATAATCAATTATTTAATGTACTTGTAGTAGGACATGCAGTATTAATGATATTCTTTTTAGTTATGCCTGGATTAGTAGGTGGATTTGGTAATTATTTATTACCATTATTAATAGGTGCATCTGATATGTCATTTGCACGTCTTAATAATATTAGTTTCTGATGTCTTCCACCAGCATTAGTATGTTTAATCGCATCTACATTAATAGAATCAGGTGCAGGTACTGGATGAACTATATACCCTCCATTATCAGGTATAGCAGCTCATTCATCACCTAGTGTAGATTTAGCTATATTTGCTATACATTTAACATCTATATCATCATTATTAGGTGCTATTAATTTCATAGCTACATCATATAATATGCGTACTAATGGTATGACATATGCAAAAATGCCTTTATTTGTATGAGCTATAATAATTACAGCTGTTATGTTATTATTATCATTACCTGTATTAAGTGCAGGTGTAACTATGTTATTATTAGATCGTAATTTTAATACTTCATTCTTTGAAGTATCAGGTGGTGGTGATCCTACTCTTTATCAACATTTATTCTGATTCTTTGGACATCCTGAAGTATATATTTTAATAGTACCTGGTTTTGGTATTATATCACATGTAGTATCTACATATAGTAAAAAACCTGTATTTGGTGCTATAAGTATGGTATATGCTATGGCTTCTATAGCTTTCTTAGGATTTTTAGTATGAAGTCATCATATGTATATAGTAGGTTTAGATGCTGATACTAGAGCTTATTTCACTAGTGCTACTATGGTTATAGCTGTACCTACTGGTATAAAAATATTTAGTTGATTAGCTACAATATATGGTGGTTCATTAAGAATGGCTGTACCTATGTTATATTCTATAGCTTTCTTATTCTTATTCACATTAGGTGGATTAACAGGAGTAGTATTAGCTAATGCTTCATTAGATGTAGCTTTCCATGATACATATTATGTTGTAGGACATTTCCATTATGTATTATCTATGGGTGCTATATTCTCATTATTTGCAGGATATTATTATTGAAGTCCACAAATATTAGGATTATATTATAATGAACGTTTAGCACAAATACAATTCTGACTTATATTTGTAGGAGCTAATGTTATATTCTTCCCTATGCATTTCTTAGGTTTAAATGGTATGCCTCGTAGAATACCTGATTATCCTGATGCTTTTGCAGGTTGAAATTATATTAGTAGTATAGGTTCAGTAATAGCTATAGTATCATTATTCTTATATATATATATAATATATGATCAAGTATATAATGGTTTATCTAATAAAATTAATGGTAAATCTGTATTACATAATAAATCACCTTATTTCATAGAATCTAATAATATTTATAATGATATGACTATTAAATCATCATCGATAGAATTCTTATTAAATTCACCTCCAGCTGTACATTCATTTAATACTCCAGCTGTACAATCATAATTTAAATAAAATAAAATTAAATTAAATTTAATTAAATTTATTAAATATTCATAAAAAATATACAAAATTTGATAAAAATTAGTAAAATTTTGATGAAAAATGATGATTTAGCCTTAAACCTTAAGGAATTTAAAATTATTTCAATATTTAATTTCCATTGATTAAAGGGTAATTTATAAATTAATTCAATTTTCAAAGGGGGTCCCCTTTGAGATTTTGATGATTTTTGTTAATTTTAACAATTTAGCATATATATAAATAGTAATATTTTTATATTTTTATCAAAATTCTTATAAATTATATATTTATAATATAAGTAATAATATTAAGTAATGTATATTATATTATATTATATTATTATATTGATATATATTAACTCATATTAAATTAAGTTTAATTATTATGGATATAGGTTAATGGTAAACTAAATGTCTTCCACACATTGTATATGGGTTCGATTCCCATTATCCATATATATTTAATATATATAAGATATTATATTATATTATATTTAAATTATTATAATTAATGTATAATTAATAGGGTCCATAGCTTAATAGTAGAGTATCATTTTGTCATAATGAAGGATATCAGTGCGAATCTGATTGGACTCGTATTATAAAGGATAATTAATCACTGGTAAGATAACCTATTTACTAAATAGTTGGTGTATATCACCTGTTGAGTTCGAATCTCAAATTGTCCGCATTTATTTTTATAAAATTATATTTATTATTATAAATTATAAATTATAAATTATAAATTATAATTAATTATCATTATATGGAAAGTCATAATTAGGGTATATTTTATAACAATTATTAACCCCTCACCCACCCAGGTACACCCCCCTACTAAAGTAGGGGGTATCCCGGGTGGTGAGGGGGATCATATTAATATACACATAAATCCTTAAGTTAATAATATATATTATTTATAATAGTCTAATATTATACTAAATAATGCTTATTAATGTTAATTATTATAGATCTTATAGTTAAATGGTTATAACACTATCTCTTCATGTTAGTAGTATGGGTTCGATTCCCATTAAGATTATATTATTAATCATATTTTATTTTATAATATTTTCCCCCTCACCACCCGTATACCCCCAAGGGGGTGTACCTGGGTGGGTGAGGGGTTTATATATGGAAAGGTTGTATAAGGTATATACTGTAGGATTGCAAATCTTAACATATAGAGTTCGATTCTCTACTTTTCCTAAATTTATAAATAATTAAATAATTAATAAATTAATAATTATTATTATATATTATATATTATATTATATGCTAATATTATTATATTTTTATAAAAAGTGATATTTTTATGATTTTTGTTAAATTTTGTAAGGGGGTACCCTTTGAAAATTAATGATTTTTATAATTTAGCCTATAAATCAATAGAAAGATGAATTATTAATATTTAATAAATTCCATTAATTAAAGGCTAAATGTAATATTTTTAACATTTTTATTAATATTTTTATAAAAAATAGTATATAATTTAAATTATATTTAATATAAGTAATATAATTATATATACTATTAAGATATATGCATATTTATATATTAATTTAAATAACTAACTATATTAATAAATAAATAAATTAATGAATTTTAGGATAAATGGCTGAGTGGTTTAAAGCGTAATATTTGAGCTATTAAGTGCAGCTTTTATGCACCGTGGGTTCGAATCCCTCTTTATCCGTTATATTAATATATATATAAACAATATAATATTGTTATATAATATTTTTATTATTATTATAGGGGTTATAGTTTAATTGGTAGAACGATTGCTTTGCATGCAGTTAATATGGGTTCAATTCCCATTAACTCCAATAATTATATATATTTTATATATTTTATTAATTTTATATATTTTATATATTTTATATATTTTATATATTATATATATTATATTAAATAGAAAGGGTAATCTATGTTGGTAGTAGGTATTGAGCTGTAAACTCAACGGCATTAAGCCCTCGCATGTTCGATTCATGCCTCTTTCATAATAATAATTATAATGATTATATATAATATAGCCTTTATAGCTTAATGGCTAAAGCATCTTACTGTTAATAAGGTTTATATGGGTTCGATTCCCTTTAAAGGCTTATACTAACCCCTAATATTTCTATGGTTACACCATAAATATAGGGGATATAGTAATACTTAGATATAATATATATCATAAATCATATCTTTATTTAATCATATAGATTAATTTTTTAAATATCTATAAGATACTATTATATTTAATAGTTTATTATTTAAATATATATATGCAATATACTATTAATATTTTTAATTATTCTATATTTATAGATATATTCATTATATTATCTTTAATAACTACTATATTTATTATTACTAATCATAATCCTATGTATAGTATATTAAATCTAATTATATTATTTATATGAATATCATTTTATTTATATTATATAGGTTTAACTATAATGAGTTTATTATATTTATTAGTTTATATAGGTGCTATAGCTATATTATTTTTATTTATATTAGCTTTACTTGATATAAAATTAACTGAATTGAATATAGAACCTTATTTTAAAGATTATCCTATTATATTTATAACTATTATTAGTTTATATTTAATTAATAATAATTTATATAATTATATTAATATAGATAAAAATATTTATAAAATATATAATATACAATGAAATAATATTATGAATATTAATGAATTATCATCATTAGGTTATATATTATATACTGAATATGCTATATTATTAATTATAATTTCTATTATTATATTATTATCAATAATAGGTATAATTATTATGAATATACATAAATATAATAAATAAATTTATTTATTTAAGAAATACTTATATAATATTACTATCATATATAATAATATCTATCAAATATATTATAAATTATATTTTTATAAATAAAATAAAATAAATGATGATATAAATTAACTATATATGTACTATATAAGAGATAGTTATTAAAAATTGATTAATTAATGATTCTTGTAATCTCAGAAATATTAATATTAATTGTATGTATTCTATTATGTGTAGCTTATTTAACTGTAGCTGAACGTAAAACATTAGCTTATTTTCAAAGAAGATTAGGTCCTACTAATACTGGTATACATGGTAGTTTACAAGCTTTTGCTGATGCTCTTAAATTATTACTTAAAGAAATTATTATACCTCGTGAAGCTAATTATATTTTAATATATATTAGTCCTATTATTTCATTAATTTCTGCTTTATTATCTTGAGCTGTTATATGTTATGCTCCTGGTATATCTATTATAGATATGAAATATTCATTATTATGATTATTAGCTATTAGTAGTATAGGTGTATTTGGTGTTTTATTAGTAGGATGAGCATCTAATAGTAAATATGCTTTATTAGGTTCTATAAGATCTACAGCACAATTAATAAGTTATGAATTAATATTAACTAGTATATTTATTATATTATTTATATTTATTAATAGTACTGATATTAATATATTAATAGATATACAACAAAATATTAGTTTATTTATACCTTTATTACCTATAGCTATTATATATTATATAGCTTCTATAGCTGAATTAAATAGACCACCTTTTGATAATGTTGAAGCTGAATCTGAATTAGTTTCAGGTCATATGACTGAATTAAGTGCTTCACCTTTTGTTTTATTTTATTTACAAGAATATAATAATATTACTCTTATGTCATATATATATACTATTATATTCTTAGGAGGATATAATATACCTTTTATATATAATACTATTAATATAACTAATATTATTAATAATAATATATTGTATATATTTGATGGTTTTATATATTCTAGTATAATTAATATTAAATCTATTATGATTATGTATTTATATATATGAGTACGTGCTTCTTTTCCTCGCTTACGTTATGATTTACTTGTTCATTTATCTTGATTAATTTTTTTACCTATTATTTTTATATTTATATTTATATTTATAACTATATTATTAATTCTTAATATATTTACTATATTATAATATTACTATATATTATATATATTCTTATTAATATTTACTTATTATTATTATATTTACCTATTATTCTTAATAATATTAACTTATTATTTTTATAATGTTTATATAAATTATTAATATCTATAATTATATTTGAATATAAAAATAAGTCCCCCCTAACGGGGGGGGGGTATAATTATGTTTATATAAAGTATAATGTTTATATATATTCTTAATACTTATTTATTATTCTTAATAATATTAACTTATTCT
>JAKTWW010000312.1:0-24131 GCA_030582255.1 Hansenula subpelliculosa
TCTATTATGATTATGTAAACATAAAAGGAAAAATTATGATCTTAGCATGAATGTTAAATATTCTTCACTAACTACAATCCATTTACAGTAGGAGCTATTACAGATTATAGATATTGAGCTAAGTCAGTATTGCATGAAAATTATATTTACGAGAGGTAACGAATAGTCATTTTGGGTATAGTTTGATACTGCAACCCACAATATCAAACTGATCTATTACAGAAAAAATAAGAACCATTAATAATAATTTTACTATTGAATTATGATATAATATTATATTTATTATTATACTTGTCGTAATCATTCTTAAAAGGGGGCCTTTTCAATGGAAGCAGAAAATTGAACATTAAATAAATTACCATCTACCGCCTTGGTTACCTCCATATCCACCTTGTTGACCATAACCTCCTTGATTACCATAACCACCTGGACCTCCTGGGCCTCCAAAACCACCTGGTGGGGGACCTGGAGGAGGACCACCAAATCCACCTGGACCACCTGGACCACCTGGACCACCTAAACCTCCTTGTGGTCCACCATATCCACCTTGTGGTCCACCATATCCACCTTGTGGTCCACCATATCCACCTTGTTGCTGACCACCGTATCCACCTTGCTGTTGGCCACCGTGATGACGGCCAAAGAAGCCACTACTATGATGTGAACCATGTTGATTTGGACGGTTTTGATTTTGTTCATGATGTTCATAAGCATCTTCAACTTTGTTGGCACCAATGGCACCTGCGATAGCACCACCAATACCACCTAATGTAGAGTGATTACCCCCAAGTTTAGAACCACCAAAGGCACCAGCAGCACCACCTAACAAAGTAGCACCTAAACCTCTTTCGCCATCAGCACCTGAGGCTTGTTGGCCTTGGGACTGTTGAGGGTTATAAGTTTGATTTTTGTCACCTGAACTGTAATAATCGTTAGCTGACATTATGTATGAACTGATTGTTAAACATTGGAAACAAAGTGAATCACAAGAGTATAGGAATTTCAATTCCTTTTATACTCCAAATTCAAATCCAAAACTTCATTTCGAAATCAGTTTCAAGCCTAGGGATTTTTCTCAACTTGGCGCGCATCTCGACGCATAACCAAAATTCCAAAGGGTCTTCTTCCACGCGAGATCTTGATAAAAGACAAAGAAAAAACCAGGAAAAGTATGTAATAAACTGTATGCTCTGAATACATGGCTCCTGGATAATATCATTGTATTGTTCCTTTGTGAAAAGATCAAAGAATGTTCTCAATTTGTCAAATTCGGCAAGCTTTCCACGAATCTCTCTTAAAACAGGGCTTGAGTAATAAAGTTCGGCATTAATAATATCGAAATTTGAAAGCCGAACAAAATTTAGACATCATTCATACGGGCATTGCAATACAACTTACTGCATTTACTATTTTTAACTACAAAATGACACATTCATACTACGTATATTTTTTTCGCTACTAGTGGTAATGTAATCCACACATTGAGTTTTTATCAGATGTGTAATATGATATTTGATGTCTATCATAGGGACTATAGTAATCGTTTGCGCAGCTGACATTATGAAATAATTTGGTATTTGATATCTTGAGACATCATGTGAAGAATTGAGCTTTATGTTATATTGGAAAGAACAGTAGACAATGTAGGTCTTAAATAGCTTTTCTCCAAATATATTGCGTTGACTTCTCATTTCTGAATTTCAGTATAATACTTCCTCGAGACCACTTGGATCAGTGGTTTCATTTTTGATGTCAAAGGGTCTATTGAAATCTGGAACTGAACTAACCTCAGATACGAAAACTATTGTGGAAACTATCAATAATTGGGCCCTTCGAAATACTATATGGCTTGTCACTTATGATGTACAATAAGTTGAAATGTGTTTCACCTACTTAGGAAGTGGTGTGTATTAGGGGAGTTTGACAGTTCGCGGTCAAATATGTATCTATGTTAAAGGCTGAACCACTGAACATGGAACATATCTCTTATCATAATTTGAATGTTTTGCTAGAAATGTTAGAGTCAATTCACCGTTCTTGTGGTCCCTTTTGGGATTTCAAAGCTCTTTATTATATGTTGTCGTTATCTAGATCTCTAACTACAACCTGAAGATCCGTGATTTTATTTTCTTAATCGTTAGCTAAATAATGCGATCAACACATTAAACCGTATTTCTTTTCCAAACGTGTTGTATATATATTGGTAAAGTTCAAATCCATCAACATTCTTATTTGAAAGCTGTCTACCAACCGTTGTTACCACCTTGGTTTCCACCAAAGCCACCTTGATCTCCACCGTAGCCACCTTGATTTCCACCAAATCCACCTTGGTCTCCACCAAATCCACCTTGGTTTCCACCATATCCACCTTGGTCTCCACCAAATCCACCTTGGTTTCCACCATATCCACCTTGGTCTCCACCAAATCCACCTTGGTTTCCACCATAGTTGTTATCATTACCACCATAGTTATTATCGTTACCATAGCTGTTGTCATTACCACCATAGCCACCTTGGTTTCCTCCATAGCTATTATTATCATAACTATTATCATTACCACCATAACCACCATCACGGGAACCTTGGTTATCATTGGAATTACCACCAAAGAAACCACCACCACCTTGCTGTTGTTGTTCCTCACGACGTTCATGATTCTCATAAGCATTTTCAGCTTCATGAGCACCAAAGGCACCCAAGATAGCACCACCAATACCACCTAAAGTTGAATGAGAACCACCTAGTTTAGAACCACCATAAGCACCTGCAGCTGCCCCGACTAAATCAGCACCTAAACCTCTAGCACTTTCCCCGGTTGAAGAAGATTGATCTTTGTTTTCTTGTGGGTTGTAAGTTTCGTTGTTGTCATTCGAACTGTAATAATCGTTAGCAGACATTATGATATTATTTGATGTATGATTTATGATTCAATTGATTTAAATTGGTCTATAAGCCTATATAATTCTTTGAAAACTTCAATGGCATGCCAAGAAGCTTGGAATCCATAGCTCTTTTATACTCTAAGTTCTGCCCCAATTCTGGCTGTCCAGAAATTCCATCCATGTTTTAATCATCGCCTGGTCTGAAGTCTTCATTTTAACTCACTGAAATTCTCACGCATTTTGGTGCACAGATAATTGGAAATTCTAGAATTCCCCTGACCGAGATCGAGAATTAAAAACATTGCAAAAATTAGGTGAATTGGAGTGGATAAAGAACTTAGAATCACTTGATATCAATTCAATTGAAGTGGTGCCATTATGTCCATCATTGACTGTACTCCTTCCCTCTGACACTTTTTGTATGTCTTTATCATACTCTGTCTGTTTCATGTTAAGCAGTCCGTCATAATCACTACGCCCATTTATTAATTCGTGTTTCACGTACGACTTGTGCAATTCCTATTTTTAATCAATCTGGATCGGGGCTTATGAAATGGTTGTAATCATCTAGTCAACATGACACTAAATCCAATTCCAACAAGTATACATGGCCTACCACTTGAAAATCAACACTTTAATTAATAATAATGACGTGGTTTCTTTGGGTTGTCTTTTGACGGTGTTCTTTCAAAACTTATCCATGTTTCGATCATTCACCGGATCACCGAACGAACTCTCGGAATTTGAAATCGAAGCCGGATTCAGGAACGCTACTGATTCCTGAAGCTGATACGCTGATAGCCATAATTCAAGATTCATCCATGAAATCTATCCTTGAAACCTATCCTTTGAACTACACCTAGGTCATGTTCATGATGTCAGAAATTGACCATAATTCGTTCAAGGAAATGCCCCTACTCGTACAGTGTCTTTTCGATTTTATCAATTCTGTACTTGGAGGTCGGTTCAGTAAGAGCATAAACAAAAATCATTAATTTATTAGTATTATACATTAAGTAGTGCGTCTGAAGGCTTTCAATCATCATCACTTTTCAACTCGATTTCACCGTTCTCATCTTCTTCTTCATCATCATCTTCGTCGTCTTCTTCTTCTTCTTCTTCTTCGTCTTCGTCTTCCTCACCAGAATCTGAATCACCATTATCACTAACATCAGAAGTATCATCAACTTCAACACCAACTTGGAAATTAGCATCATTTTCTTCGTCGTCGTCATCATCTTCTTCTTCATAACCCTCAGGTAATTGTTGCTCTGCTTCTGCCAATGCGCCACTTTCTTGGTTCTTTGTTAATGGTTTAGCTTTCAGCTCTTCAGTCATTGAAAGATCAACCACTTCCCTATTTTTGATATACCCGTCGATTTGGGCAAAATCACTTTGATCGATCATACTAAATTCATATTTATCCCCATTTTTCAATAGCAGTGTAACGTTAAAAGTAACTCTGGTGATTGATGAATACGAAATTGAATCAATGTCTTGGGATTTGAATAATAAGACTGGTTTTTTAAACCCAAATAAGATATGATTTGGTAAAAAGTATAACAAACCTTCCTTAGTACCTCTGTGGGCTTGTACAAAAAATGAGGTAGTTCCAACAGGGAAGGTTTCACTAATTTTGAAACCAGAAACAGCTGCTTGACGTTGGATATATAATTTAAAATCATCACCTTCCTTGATTAATTTTTCTGAAACTAATTGCTTATTAACTTGTTCTTTGTTCATGGTTAATACAATAGGATCATTTTGGAAAGTACTACCCAAGTTTTTCTCATAAAATATAACAAAATACAACATGTTTTTCTTTTCTGGAACTGGTAAAAATGTAGAAAATGTTATGTTTTCCTTAGTCAATTCATCAATTACTAAATCTGGTTTATCATCATTAGATTTTGCAATTGACAAGATCGGTTTTTGAGTGATTGGTGATATTGAGAAAGTTAAATTTAATTTCTTTCTTAATGGTGATTGGAATGAAAGGTCTCGTAGTTGAAAAATTATAGTTCCTGGGTCAATTGAATCTATCTCATAATAATCTTTGGCATCATCCTCAGCTAATGTTGTCGCAATCTTTCTCTTCTTGGTGGAGGAATCAGTATTTAGAAAGTTGTACAGTTCTTCAAATACACCTAGCGCATCCTTATTGGTTTCTGGAAAGGATTTGTGTTAGTACTCTATTGGAGATTTTTAGTTATTGTCTTCATTCATGATCTTGTTTTGGTTTTCGTTATTATACGTGAAAAGTGCGACGCGAAAATTATACGTTGCAAAACTTCAACCAACAAAAACCAAAGAAAGAACAGTCAAGATCTACTCAACATACCTGAGATTTTAAGAATATTTGCCTTCAATGAAGTTGGCAATTCATCGATGAAGGACATTCTGAAAAGTTTGTGATGATTTTGCGCTGGATGTAGTTTGAACGTGATGTTTTTAACATGAGCACAGAAATTTGCCCTTTTTTATTTCGGTTTTCTTTTTCAACGATTTTGAACTTGTTTTCCCAACTTGAAAAAAGTGGATTTTTGTAAGGAGCAGGATGCCTCAGATTTATAGTGATAAGCTGGCTAGAAAAGCTACAATCAAACCAGACTTTAACTATACTGAAAATTGTTATCTGAATAGTACTGGTGATTAACCTGCAAAATTGTGAGATTAGTGTGAGTTTGGGTCACTTAAACAGCTATTATGGTGTTGTTACCTCCAGAATTCTACAAATTTGAACTCAACATGAACGTGATATGTCCCATATAATTCATGAATAAATAATATATAAATAAATAAGCAGTTGATAAATATTAATAAATAAGTGATAAATAAGTCTCAACTCTCCTGAAGATCAGTTTTCAGGAAGTGAAGCAGTAGATGTAACATCCCTTCTAGCTCTAGCTTCATGTAATTTCTTAACACGAGCATTCAACATGTCATCCTGAGCCTCAATGACTTGATGAAAATAATATCCAATCCCAGTCCATAAAGCGGCTGAAAAAACATAACCCATTTTATAATAACCCCATGGTCTCCTTAAGATACCTAATTGGAAACCTCTGATTGCAACCCCTGATGTATTACATTGTTAGTTGATAAATTTCTTGTCTATCTAACCCGATTAAACATACCAAAAGCTGCCCATCCTACCAAACTTTTTGTTTCAACCATTCTGATACTCAATGTTCACCGTTAAATACTAGAATTTTATGCTATTCCTATAATGAACCCGTTAAACTGGTTTTGAATGCCCCAGGAATAATCGAAATCGTATTGAGTGTTTTGGAGATTTGTGTTAGCGCCACGTAAATTGATGATCGGGTAACAAAGTCGTCTTTCTCGAGCACATAATGGCTTATATATAGATCTGTGACACAAAGACATGTTCCAATTTGATGATAAATAATAATCCACGCGATTCATGAATGAGGACCCTACTAATGTCTCAAACATGCAAGCAACGAAAACATCTTTCAAGGTCTGGGCTGATAGATCAAGATGACAGTCAACCAATCGAAGGATCTTTTTTTTAAGATCAAACATTTGAAAGTTTCAGTTCTTAGTTCACTTACTTATATGTTTGATTGGGTTATTTATAGGTTTGTTTTATACCAAACGCTAGTTCAAACCCCAGCTCATTTTATTTTGCAGAAAAACTAATAAGATGTAGTGGGCTACTCATTGGCTTTGTCGCTTATAGAGTAAACAGTCACCCAAGATATCATGAATTTTCATTAGCTGACGATTCCATTGCCCATACTTTTTACCATGATGAAGATAATCTAGTCCCTACAAATGCACTTTTAGCATTAGCAATCATCCTTCCTGTTGTTCAGATCATTTCTATCTTTGGATTTTCATCAACATGTATGGTTAGAAAGCTTTGGAACATACATTGTGCACTTTTAGCATTTTTAGCTGCTCATAGTTTCCAAGTTGTTATTGTCTCAATTTTGAAAGTTACTACTGGTGCTCCAAGACCAGACCTTATTCAACGTTGTATTCCAAGAAGCTTTGATATTCCACCTTTCGGTTCTCTTTCAAATGTTGCTATTTGTTCCAATTTTAATGTCAGAGAAATCGATGAAGGTTTCAAAAGTTTCCCTTCAGGACATGCATCTACTTCATTCACATCAGCCACAATTTGTTTTTTCATATTTGCAAGTCGTCATAGAATATTTGATGATAGAGGCGTGGCGTTTAAGATCTTGGTTTCAATTTTACCATTCATGTTTTCACTTTTCATCACTGCAACTAGATTCTCGGATAACCGTCATTTTTTCATTGATCTTATAGCAGGTTCGTTCATTGGTATCGGTGCGGCGTATGTAGGTTATCATTTCTATTTCCCAAGTTTCAAAAATGTTAAAAATGGTGGTAAAGCGTTCCCCCCAAGAAGAATTGGAGCTGAAAAGAAATATAAAGGGGTCGGTGGGTTTTGGAAGTTACCAGAAGATGATGATTATGAATATAATGACCGTGCATCAACCATTGATGAAGATGATAACATATCAAATGAATCATCAGCTGCAGACTCCCCATCTGCGGGAAAGTCCCGAAATTCACAGTATAATCATTCAAGTCATAGCAAGAGACCACATACTAGCACAACGATGTATACTGTAAAGTTGAAACCAGATCTGCCTGAAGTTTGATGTCTAATAATTTCCATGGTTGATTAGCTTTCTGTTAGCATTTTGCATAATTGGATAAGATTTCCTTAGTCCTCTTGGCCCTTATAGCATTTATAAAGGTAGCCCATATGAAATTTAAAATATTTTCGTAGCATTATTATGTCACCCTTCAATACTCTATCCGAAGTTTAGGTCGTGGGGTCTAGCTGGTATTTAGTATTGTACGGACGAAGTCGCCCATCATTTCGGAGTATTATCAAAATTAGCATCAGCTTGGAATTGAACGGTCAAAACTGAAAGTGTCTTAAGCTGGAAGCATGGCATTCATTAAGTACTATGATCCATAATTAAAATAACAGTATGACCATGATTTATTTTGTAATTCTGCTCGCAAGAAAAATATTTTGGTAATTTGGCCGCTAATTATAATTACGATATTTTATAAATTATATATCGCGTCGACGTATAATATATAAAAAATTATATTAAATATAATTAAAAATATAATTATATCATGCAGATGATGAAATAAATATTTGAAAATTCATTGAATAGAGATGTTACTTCAACGATATGCATATCGTGATTAAAAAAAGTATCAACACCAGTTAACTTTTTCTCAGCTTCATTTTTTTGGTTTTGGATTTTGAAATCTACGTTTTCCGTTTAATTAAGCGACTGCCAAAGTTTTACGTGTCATCAACACTATCATTGTTTTGTCCGAGCGAAAATGAAAATGAATAGCTAATATAAGCTTTGCCATTTTCACTAGTTTTAGATACAAAATATTACAACAACATTTGATATTAGATTTCAAATCAACATATTTGAATAATGTCCTGGAGGCAATTTCAATTCTTCGAGGCAGTACCCATTAGAGATCCCAATTTTGGGACTGAAAGCCCCCTATATTCTGACCCGAGTTTGACAGCTATTTGTCCAACTCCAAAATATTTATTGATTTCAACTGACAATTCTACTGTCAAATTTGTTGACAATAATCTCAAATTGGTTAAGTCATTTATTGCATATGAAAAAGGATGGTGTATAACTTTCATACGGTACCTTGAAGGTACCGATTTCTTTGCAACCATAGCTGAAAGACAAGGCCAGCCATCAATATTGAAATTATGGTCAATTGATAAAATCATAACAAGACAGGCTGATAAGATTAATGACTCATCATATCATACCATAGTTCATGTTAAGAATGGAAATAATTCTTACCCAATTACAGCCTTCACATTTTCAAGTAATTTTTCAATTTTAGCATTGGGGTTCGCTAATGGGAATGTCGTCTTGGTGCGTGGTGATTTATTGAGAGATAGGGGATCAAGTCAGACAATAGCATACAAATCGCAAGATCCAATAACAGGATTGGAATTGGTATCTGACAATAACTATGACCCGCTACTATATGTTACTACAACCTCAAAAATATTGACAGTCCCAACAACTGGTGGAAGTCATAATAAAGTAGAGAGATGGTTTGAAAAATCAAAAGGTGCTGATTTAGGAACTGTTGATATTGAGAAAGATCAACTAATAGTTGGTAGAAATGAAGGGATAGTGTTTTACGATTTAAATGGTTCTTCCTACACTATTGCCCTAGACTTACCAAAGAAAAAAATACAAAAATTTGGGAAATATGTTGTAATAGTGACTACGAATACAACTACAAGTTCTAGTTTGGTGCTTAATGGCTATTCAGAACCAATAAAAATCATAATTGCTGATATTGAACAAAAATTGATTTCATTTACAAACACAATTTCATCTAGTGTCATTGATATGTTCAAATTATGGGATGATATTTATATCTTGTCTTCAGATGGTATATTGTACAAGTTTCATGAAAAATGCTTACAAGAGCAACTAGATATTGTTGTCAAACGTGACTTATATCCTGTTGCTATTGCTCTTGCGAAAGATAATGTTGATGAAAGAGTTGTCTTGGCAATTAAGAAGAAACACGCAGATTACTTATACTCCAAAAATGAAACTACTGAAGCTATGGATCAATACATTGAAACATTGTCTTTAGGCAAGACAAGTGAGGTCATAAAGAAATATAAAGACAGCAAAGAAGTTTTGAATTTAGCCAGGTATCTTGAAGAAATGTTAAAGCAAGGACTATCAACAAAAGAACATATTACTTTACTTTTATGTACTTATTGCAAACTAAAAGATGTTGGTAAACTTGATGCATTTATTGAAAAATATGACCAGGAGACTAATGATCTAGTAAAGGTCGAATTTGATCTTGATGTGGTTGTGGAATTGTGTCGTGAAACTAATTTTCTACTACAGGCTTCCAAGTTGGCCCAAAACTCGGGCTACTCTTCATTAGCTGTTGATATTCTACTTAGAGACTTACATGATGCTCCTGGTGCGATCCAATATATTAAAACTTTGCCAATCAACGAAACACTAAGAATACTAGTTGAGTATGCTCGATTACTTCTTGAATCTACACCAAATGCAACCACTGCTTTATTGATTGACGTTTTCACTGGTAAATATAAGCCTGAAAAATCGAATGCGAAACATGTTATGAATATTGAGCAAGACGAGGCACCTGTTTTATTACAAAGTTACAAAGCTTTCGTTAATTACATGTCAACTGCAGCAAGCACAATAACTGCATCAAGTTCAGAAGAAAATTTACAAAATGGTGATCTAAATGGAACAGAACCAACTTACCAACCACCAAGACCAAGAATCATTTTCCCATCTTTTGTAAATAGGCCAAATGAATTTGTGATTTTTTTGGAAGCTTGTGCCCAAAGTTATGATATGTTTGAAGGTGATGAGAAGGATAAAAAAGATATATTGAATACGTTGTATGAATTATATTTGACCTTGGGTACAAATGAAGCAGACCCTGTTTCCAAGAGAGCGTGGGAAGAAAAAGCAATAGAGCTAGCTAAATTAGACAGTAAATTGATTGATCCAACTTCGATCCTTTTAATCTCAAATATTTTTGATTTTAATGAAGGTCAAATTCTTGCTAGGGAAGGTCCTGGATTCGAAATTGATTTATTTAGATCATGTGTTGCTTCAGGTGATATTGAAGGTGCGATAGATGCTTTGCAAAAATATGGTGATAATGAGCCTGAGTTATATCCATTAGCTTTGATGTTTTATACCTCAAGTGAGGAAGTTTTCGAAAAAGTCGGAGAGGAAAAATTCAAGTTTGTCTTAGACAAGATTAAGAAAGAACGTATCCTTTCACCTTTGGAAATAATACAAGCTTTGAGTGTTAATAAGGTGGCAACCATAGAGTTGGTGAAAGATTATATTTTAGAGTTTGTTGAAACTGAAAAGAGGGAAATTGAAGTCAATGAAAAGCTTATAGCATCTTATAGATCTGAGACAGAAAAGAAAAAGAAGGAACTTTTCAGTATCGATTCTAAACCTAAAACTATACAACCAAATAATTGTGACTCGTGCTCAAACAAGTTAGACTCGGAAACAGTTTATTTTCTTTGTTCGCATGGTTACCATAAACATTGTTTGGCTGAGGTTGACAAATGTCCAAAATGTACGCCAGCAAGAGAAACTGTGCGTAACATTAGAGAAGGCCAAAGAGTCATTGGTGAAAGAAATGATTTGTTCAATATTGCTCTCAGTGATACTGATAACAGGTTTAAAGTTGTGACAGACTTCTTTGGGAAAGGGGCCATGGGTCATACTAATTATGTCATTTCTCAAGAAGATTAAGCTACCAAAAAAATTAATTATACAAAAGTGCTTTGAATGCAACTGTAGCAGACGACGTATCTTTACAGATAAAGTAGACAATACAATGAGGCTTTTATAGATATTCGATTGTCCAATTCTAGAACACTGGTTAGGTCCCTTTCCTTCCAGCCTGCATTTATTTTCCAAAGCATTGTCGGACAATGGTATCAAAAAAAAAAAAAAAAAAAAAATCACGGAAAACATGAAACATACTTGTAAAAAATTTAACCACATCGCATTGAAAACAAAAAAGGTGACCAGCAAAATCTTAACCCCTGTTGTGAAATATAAAGATGAAGCGCTGCACTATAGGATCCTCTCAAGTACCCTCTACTTTGTTTTGAGACTCAACTAAAAAAATGACGGATATACTCGACAATTACAAATATCTAAGCTCTCCAGAATCAGATGCTTCATCAATGTATTCTGCAATATTATCTTCAAATGACACAGACCATGAAGAGGTAAACAAGAACAAACTCAATAAAGAGTTTGAATTTCCCAAGAAAAATCCAGTTGAATATTATCAAGTTGCAAACCCATATGCTGGCTCGTTATGGTACTCTACAAATGGTGAAAAAGGGTCTGAAGCTATAAGCAAGATTCAAGAAAGAGTTAAAAATTCCAAGAAGAGAAATGTTGACGAAATAGCTCTTCCTCCAAGGCTTGACTCGTTAGCCAACAAGAAGGTTGATTCACCTATCAAAAATGAACATTTCTCGGACGTGTTAGGTTGTTGTTCACCAATAACAAAGACTACAACTGAGAAATTTTCTGAATCCAGATACAGAAGAGCTCTTGAAGAGTTGATAGAAACCGAAATCAAGTATCATAAGGATTTATCATTAGTCAACACCGTCTACCGCTCATTGTTGCATAACTCCAGAAAATACAAGAATATCTTGAATAATGGGGAAGAAGCTGTTATATTTGGTAACATTGATACAATTGTTGAAGTCAGTCACCTGCTGTCAAGAGACTTACTTAAAGGTATAAAGGAAAAATCAAATTACCAAGCCATTGAAAATGCCACTGTTAAAGAACAAATTGCTGTTTCCAGAGTTGAAAGTCTTGATATTGGGGAAATACTTGACAACTATGTTAATAGGTTCAAAATTGCTTACTCTTCTTATTTCCAAAATCACAAACCTCAAATGCAGGAATTGACAAGATGCTCAAACTTTAGTGGTCCAAAGGTTAAAAAATGGTTGAAGGAATGTGAATTCTTAGCCAAATCACAATCTGATTGTTGGAGTTTTGAATCCTTATTGATTAAACCTATACAGAGATTGCCTAAATATTTACTTTTAATTGACAAACTGTTGGATAGTTCTTGTGATGATGTTTCCTTCGACAAAATCCAACATCTTTGTGATGCTAAAAATCATTTGGAACAATTACTTGACAGACTTAATAATGTATCATTGGACGAAGCTGAGAAACATTCAGATGCTGCCGAAACTGCTGATATCGCAACACATATAAGAGATGTTAATAAACTGACAAGCTCAGGTGCCTCAAAAGTAACAAGAGAAGAATACTCTTTGATAGTGAAGGAATTCAAGATAAAGTACATTAAGTTGCAAGAACTAAGGAAAGTGATTATAGAGAATTTGCCATATTTACTTAATTTCATCGATAACCATTTGAAGTTTGCTGAAAGTTGGAGAGTATTTATGGAATATGGTGACAATGAAACCGATGACCATTTCATAAAGTCTATATATTCCAGTTACAGTGAAAAATTACAAGATCAAAAAAAGAAAACGATGTTGGTGGTATCTAACATAAACGAAACCATAGTGAAAGCTTTGGATTTATCCATTGAGCATTGCGCTGGAGTTAAAGCTAAAGTTAATAGGCATAATACTCACAGAGCAGCATATGTCAACTACATCAACAAAGAAAAGCACAGAATGAAAGGCCCAAAAACGACCAACAAACCTTTTAAATTTCACAATAGCGAAGATGAAAATGCTCAAGAGTATGTCGTCATTGAAAACCAAATATTGGATGAAGTTCCAATACTGAACGAACATTTGGACGCTTTATTACATTACACGACATTATCATACCACAGAGCCTTATCAGAATGGTTAAAGAGTTTGTCAGGTGAAAGACAGCTGGCCCAAATAAAGGAAGCTTTAGATAATGGTGATTGGACCCTTGGAAATAACATGGATATCATTGAACTTCACGAAATTTCAAGACATCATACGAAGATGGCATTGGATGAATTCACCACTGGTTCGGAGTTCAGCAGGTTACAATCTCCGTATAAGGATAAAAATGTAGATAGTTGTGTTAGAATATATCACAGTAAAGTCATCAGAAGGCTTTTTGGAACATTCTGACCTCCACAATGTTTTAATAAAAACACTTGGTTTAATTGCATTTTGTGTCTAAATTGTAGTACAATGTTTCCCATACCGAAAAATTTCCTAATAAAAAAAAATTTTATCCTCATCTCTGATAGAAAAAAAAGAAGGCATCTATTACAATAACTAACTTCTTTTACAGGAAGGTCAAACAAACTATCCAGGAAAAGCAAGATCACCATGTCCGAAGAACAAAAATTGTAAGTACCTAAGTGAAGTGAGATTTTCATGAGATGTGATGAGTATTAACATGCTTCAAGTAAATCTGTTACCGTTGAAAAACCAATCCCAGTTACATATGATTTAGGTAACTTAACTGCATTTGATTCAAATGCTTTAGAAACCGAACAATTATCGTCAAAGAACCCAGAACGTGAAGAATACATCAAATCAATAACCAGAGATAATGCACAACTTTTAATAAATCAAATCCTTTCACAACCAATGAAGACCACAACTGAAAGTGCAGGTTCAAATGGCCAATCTTCAAGTATAACTTTAGTACAACTACCACAACCAACTACAGACTTACCAAGAGAAAAACCATTACCAAAAGCTAAAGAACCAACTAAATGGGAACAATTTGCTGCTAGAAAAGGTATTCAAGCTAAAGAAAAATCAGGTAAGATGGTTTATGATGAAGCTACTGGTGAATGGGTTCCAAAATGGGGTTATAAAGGTAAGAACAAAGATCTTGATAACCAATGGTTGGTCGAAGTCGATGATAAAGTCAAAGGTACTGATCAAGAATTGATTGATCCAAGAACCTTAAGCAGAGATGAAAGAAAGAGACTAGTGAAGAAGAACGAACTTCAACACAAACGTAACTTGAAGAACAATGCTTGAAAAAAAAGCGCGGGAAATTTGTATATTATCTTATTTTGCATTTCAAATTTAATAGGGGAATTCATAAAACAATGGGAATTAAAATTTTTTATTGTCTCATCGCTGTAGCATCTTCTTAATTTATGTATCTATTGGAAGAAATTTGTTTGCAGAACGCATTCGCGACTATTTTCGCCCGCAGATTTTTGTTCCTTTTCATTATGGAAAAAAGATGGAGTGTTGATGAGATTTAGTGTATCCTGACTTGAAAAGAGACAAGAACCAAGTGAAACTTCTTATATGGCACTTGAAACAACTGAATCCTTAATTGGCAGCACTGTGATAATATAAAACGAAAAAAGAGAACGATGTCAGACTTCAACAGAGAGAAATATATCCCAACCATAGATGTAAGTTCCCGTGATGAGGATAAACTATATGACAAAAGGGACCGCTACTGACCATATCAAGGCAATTCTTAGTGTCTCTGACTTAGAGCAGGTCTCTGTCAAAAGAATAAGAAATGCATTACAGGAGTTGTTTGTGGTGAAGTTTGATGAGAATAAGAAGTTAGTCAGCGATTTGATACTTGAGCGTTATCACAATTTAATGGATGAGAAGGAACAACAAAAGAAAAGACAGAAACAAATAGAAGAGGAAGATGCTATACTAGCTGCTAAACTGCAAAACGAACCAGAAGAATTATCAAGAATAAAGAGAAAAAGCACAACATCTAATAAAATCGCAAAAGCTTCAAAGAAACAACGGAGAACCGTTAGTCCTTCAGGTAACTCAATTGCATCTTTAGAACTTAATCTAAGTCCAAAACTTACTGAACTTCTGGGAGAAACTAGGTTACCAAGAACTCAAGTTGTAAAAAAGGTTTGGGATTATGTTAAAGAGCATGATCTTCAGAATCCGAATGACAAAAGAGAAATCATTTGTGATGAGAAGATGAAACCAGTGTTTGGTAACAAAGTTACAATGTTTCAATTAAATAAAGTATTAACTCAACATTTGTTCAAAGATGATGAGTAAAACCACAGGTCCTGCTTTATTGGTTGTTTTTTTTTTTTTTTCCTGAATGTTTTAGAATCCCGATGTATTATCTATCAAATGAAAATTTTGGTGAACCGCCTGTGGATTCACCCTTGTAGACTTTAGTTATGAGTATAACACTGAGCCTAACTCATCTGTCGTTTAACTAGGAGCTTGTAACACGAAGGAACTATTGTTCAAAACTCGAAAACTGTTTGTTCAATTAGGCCCTGAATTTTCGTGTTCCAACCACGGAAATAATTCCAATATGAAATCAAAAAAATGGTACCTTTATTTACCTTTGAGATGGCTTTAAGCAACGACTAATCAAAATTCTTAGTTTCAGTTAGACAGCGAGTGGTATTCATAGGAGTCTATGAAGTATGCAGTCGAAAGACATATCCAGGGTACAGAATACTGGCTCAAGAGTCACAAGTGTGAGCTCAGCAAACTCAAGCTTATCCATAGGTACCACGCTGACATTGGAAAATCATCAAAATCAAAAACCTAAAGTGAATGGAGTGGACCCTCAAAATGTTTATGAAGCAGCTCTGAAAGTAATATTGCTAGACTATAAAAATGAACCAAGGTTTAAGGTCTCAACAAAATCAGCAAATTTATCAGGCAAGACATCACCAGCTTCCTCAAATGTTCCATCCAGATCTTCAACACCAGCTTCGAAAAGAGACAGCTCCTCAAACATGCATTCCTGGTTCCATAGTAAAAATGATTCAAACCCTGAACTTCTGCCGAAAGACACTATTTCATCACTAAAGAAAAAACTTGGTCGAATTGCAGTTGGTAAAGATACATCTGTCAAGGATCCATTATCGAAACGTTGCTTATTACATCTGTACAATGAACTATTAGACACGAAATCAGCAAAAATTGAAAAGGCTGAAGAGCTAATTGTGTTATTTGTGCGACTCGCAACGAAAGAGATTCAGTTATTTACAGGAAAAACCGATTTAAAAGCTGATGTTTATCATCAAACCACAGTGTTTGTTAATATTCTCATTGGTATACTTAAAAATCAAAAGAATGGTGAAATATCAATCAAGAAGTTGGAAGATTATAGAAATTCTATGAAACCGTCGAATAATCTGAAGCCTTCAGATACGAGAGGATCAGATAAAGGCGTCACTTATTTGAAACCATCATACAGATTATCAGAGATTTCTGGTGCACAATTATTAGGTATCTTATTTAAAATTGATGATTTGAAATTACAACAAGATATCATCCGCCTGAAAGATGTTGCTACCGAATCACACCTATATGCCGACCTCAATAAAATGCTATCACTTTTGAAGTCCAATGAAGCTGTTTTTAACCCAGATGATTTCGATACACATGATGCATACTTTGCATGGAAAAAAAGAGAAGATAAAGAACTAAGAGCATTGATAGATAGTATACCACTTGTTGATGCACATAAGTGTAATGTGAGCACTCCAGGGTATGCTTTTATTCCAACTGATACAAGAGCTACTTTGGTTGAGCTATTGACTCGTATTTTACAATATGAATCAGAACGTTCTGAAGACACAATAATCTCAAATTCTACAAAGGAAATCGTTGAAAAATGCTGCAAGTATTGGAGAATTAATGAAGTCTCCCAGTCATGCTTGATTTATCAAGCTGCTCATCAATCAATACTTAAATCTGATGCAAATGAATTAAAAGTTGAAACTACTGAATACTTGTTCGGTGTTTTTTCCAGATTATTGGGTGATTCTGATGCGTTAACTTGGTCCAAACCTAACAAGAAACTTTGGATTACAAATTTGTCAAACACTTACATTCAAATAATGGCATCGATAAGGGTGTTATTGACTGCAATTTATGCTGAAAAAGCTCCAAAACTAACCCCTTTACTTAGGGTTCTATATGTATACGTTGAACCTGATCCATTATATGAAGTGATAATGAAATCGGGCTTACCTCAAAAGTGGATTAAAAGACTACGGAATGCGCTGTTATCAACAACCGAACAAAAATATATTGAAATATTGAAAATAATACCAACTGATAGTAGTCTGGGGTTAGAACATGTTAAAGAAGCTTCACAAAAAATTTATGCCCAATGCCAATTGTTACAAAAGAAGTTCCCAAAACCATTGCTTGGTGAAATAAGAATACCGAATGAAGCTTCATATTTATTCATCAAACTATTTTCAGAAGATGTTTCAAACATGCTTGCACATATTGAACATTATTCAATCAAAAGTGGCAGGTCAGTAAATTATGCTGATGCGTTGGAAACATACCAAGAATTAAAATATTTGAGAGATGTTTATTCACAGGTTGCACCTAGAAATGCGATATTTATGTTGGATATTGAGAAATTTTTTTATAAGTATTTAGAAGAATTATGTACCATGAGTTGCCGAAAGATGTTACCTGTTGTTCAGGAATCCATTCAACATGACACTTTTGAACCATTAGATTTGGAGGCAGGCCGTGGGTTTAGTTCCTCGGTGTTGGATATCTTCAAGATGATCAATGAAACTTTTTCCCTTTTCAAAAATTATCAATGGGGAAATGAAACTCACATTGCAGAAATTCATACAAAATTATTGAAAAGTACTTCTGATTCATTGGTTTATTATTCAGCAAGATTGATGAATATGATTATTAGTGATTTAAGTGAAGAAACTACAATGTCCTCATCAAGTGCTAATAAGGAACAGAATAGAAAAAGTGGTGCTTGGATATTCAATGAAATGAAAGCTGCAGTTGCAAATGCATCCAAGGAGGAAACACCAGAACCATACAACTTCCAGATTAGAACGTGTGTTATTTTAAATGATTTATCTGAAACATTGAAGATGTTGACTGCGCTAGAAGATCAAGTTGATCCTGAATATGTTTCTTCAAAAGCCAAAAACACAAGAGTAGCAAATAACAGATCATTACAAAATTTGTTTACAATCAGAGTGAAGAATGCAGAAAATCTTACACCATGCGGAAGTGATGGGTTTTCAAGTGCTGCTGTTGTTTTGGTTGATGGTGGTATGAAGAGAGAAATCGGTAAGACTAAAATCATTCCAAAGACTTTAAACCCTGTTTGGGATGAAGAATTTGAAATTGAAACTACAAATGATAATATAAAAGTTGTTTCAGCTACTGTTTGGGATCATAGCTCAAGATTTGGATCACACGATTTATGTGGTAGAACCATATTACAATTGGATCCAAAGAAGTTTAGAAATGATGGTATACCAGAAGAAATTACTCGCGACTTAGATATTCAAGGTACGATTACCTTTGAGGTCTCATTGGAAAGTGAAAAGAATGATGCTATTTTCAGTATGGGTAGAGCTCATAGATCATTAACTCGTACAATGGACAGAGCCTATGCATTGATTGTTGATAAGGTTTCAAGATTCATCACATATTCATTTTCAAGACAAACATTGAAAACGATTTGTGGTAGCAATGGTACAAAGAAGCCAACCAAGGATGAAGCTTATGACGCTATTGTTCCACTGTTTGATTACTTGAATATTAACTTGCAAGTTTTGGCTACTGTTTTGAACCATGATATACTATTGAAAGTTATGGTTCAAGCTTGGAAAGTTGTACTAACTAGTGCGGATAACTTGTTACTTCCTGCATTAGCCACAGTTAAGAATAGCAATATTTTGGCTAAGTCGAATGCTACATGGCAAAACTCTTTATCAAATGCAGTCGCCAATGTTACAAATACTGTTAATGTTCCAGGTTTTGGTAGAGCATTGTCTCATAATGAGGTTGATACAGTTTTTATTTGGCTCAATGCCTTATGTTATGATTTTTTCCATAATGATGGTGCGGGTCCTCCATTAGAACAATTGAAAAATGAAACTTATCAAACACTATTGTTAGTGCCTGTCTATTATGATAGAGATGTACATTTCTTAAGGTCAGAAGTTGAAAGGCTAACTCCAATTGTGCTGAAATCAATTAGAGAAAGAAACTTTTTAGGAGACGAAGTGGGAAACGATATCAAGAAGAGATCAACTACTATTGCGAGAAGTAAAACTGTCTTAGCATACGGTTCTTCAAAGAGAAGGGCTGAGGTTAAAAAGGCAATGAAAGATAAAGATCAAGATTTAGGTCATATCCAAATTTTCACAGAAGATATCATCTTGAGGGTCTTACTAGCAAAGGATCAAAAAGAATTCGTGGCAAGACGTTTGAAAGAAAGAGAAAGAATAGCAAAGAGTGTAGCCACAGAAAGAATGGCCAGACTCGCTGTCGAGGGTAGAAATGGACGTTAATAGGATTGTAATAAGATTAATTCATTGAATGTTACAAGTTCCGTTTGTAGCTGTTTATTATCTCGAGAGGTGTTTCCTCTTTTGGTGAATTTCCGCATCGGGCTGGAATGTTTCCGATTTTTGAATAAAGTGTTTTAGCGCCTTTAAATTTGGGTCTGAGATGAAGCTTCAGAAGCGTCAAAACCAAAGCTAAAGAGCCTTTAAGCTGTTGCTAAAAATTGATATTCAACAAACTTAGAGGTTTTTTTACAGAATAACTACACAAGATGGACCTCTCGGAAGATGCTTGGTCCTATTCCTATCCTTCTTCTATAGACAGTCTGCCCTTGCCTCCTAAGGGTGACTCCACAAATCAAGATTCTAATGACGGAGAAGTTGCTTCTAATGCTGAAAACGTTATAAATGAGAAGGAAAAAGTGAGAGAAGGGTTGAAAGTAGTTACAGAAGAACCTAAGGAGACGATGCTAGAGTCTCCAATTGAATTGCGTCGTGATCCTGTAGCGAATGAGGCTATAGAATCTGGTACTTCACCTTCCAAATCAAATAGCATGTCAGCTCCACAACCAGCTTTGATTCCAAGAAACAGAAACTCATCAAATATGTCACAACAGAGTCTAGTTAAGTCTGCGCCTGCTGACCCTCATACTACTATTCACGATGTTGAATCAATTCCAGCTGATAATTTAAGTAATTCAAGTATGATGGACCCAGCAACTGATTTGGCAAACCTACAAAATCAATCACCACCAAGTACACCAACACAATCAGGGAATTTCTTTAACAACATGATTTCAACTTTGTCATTTAACAAAAGTCAGAATGGGAAACATCCTAACGTTAGTAATCATGTTGATGAGAACGGGGTCATGACAGTCGCAGTGGGCTCATCACATTCAAGATCAGATAGTAATGCTACACCAACGAAAGATTCTCCAAATATGCTAAGTTACAGGAGGGATAAGAAATCAAAAAAGAGAAACACAAGTATCGGTTCCTTGGATAGTCCCAGATCTCCATTGGTAGAGAGTGAAAAACCATTCTTACCAACAGCGGAAGAAGAAAGTGCCAAACAAGGACAAGAAGCAAAAACTGATGACTTTGACAAGAATAATTATGTTGACGAGAGATTCAAGAATACAAATTATAGGTATGCCACTATAACCAAAAATAATGACTTCCATAAGCTTTTCAAATCCATACCGCCCGAAGAACGATTATTGGATGATTTCAGTTGTGCCTTGAGCAGGGAAATACTATTACAAGGTAGACTTTATGTCACGGAGAAAAATATTTGTTTTAATTCAAACTTGCTAGGTTGGGTCACAAACCTAGTAATACCATACTCAGATATTAGAAACTTTGAGAAAACTGCCACAGCTGGACTGTTCCCTAATGGTATTGCAATACAGTTGAATAATGGCAACAAGCATTACTTTGCAAGTTTTCTTTCAAGAGAATCAACATACAATCAATTGACAGAAGTTTGGCAAGCATCCGATGATCAAGTGAGTAGTCTTTCCAAAGTCAATACTGATTCATTCCAAAATGCAGAAGGTGAAGCACTTGTTGCAAAAAATTTGTCATTAGATTTGGAGAAATATGATAATGATGAATACCAGAAGGCTTTATTATCAATTGATGGTGATACCCCTGCTGTGAAAAGAGTCATTTCTGAAAGTGATGATTATGATGATGACGACGACGATGATAATGATAGTGATGAAAGTTCAGAAGCAAAATTCTTGACGAATGGTAAGTATGGTGATTCTGGGAAATTAATCACATCTTCCCAACAAGTTGTTTATAAATTGAAAGACACTTCTGTTTATTCTTATACCGGTCCTTATGGTCATGGTCAAACTACTGCTGGCGTGGATTATGATTCCAATAAAGAGATGATTTTAGCCGAAGAAAATATAAAATGTTCACCTGGGTTATTGTTTGAAATACTTTATGGCGTGAACAATGATTTGACACTGCAATTTCTAGGATCTCAGGGTGGTAGTGAATTTTCAAAGTTTTCTGATTATGAAAAAAACGAACGTGGTAAAAAAGAGAGAAACTACAACTATACTAAAGCCTTAAACTATTCAATTGGTCCAAAATCAACTAAATGTTACGTTCAGGAAGAGCTGGAAACTTTGGATTATGATTCTTGTATAAATGTGCTATCTACAACAAGGACGCCGGATGTTCCAAGTGGAAATGCCTTTAACGTTAAAACAAGACATGTTATGACTTGGGGTCCAGGGAATACTACAAATTTTGTTATTTCATTCAAAGTGGACTGGACGGGTAGTAGTTGGGTCAAAGGTATGATTGATAAAAGTTGTCTGAGTGGCCAAGAGGAAGCTACAAGGGTATTGGTACCGTTGATTAGGAAAATCGTTGCAGAAAATACATTTGAAACTGAAGAAGAAGTTAAGATTGAAGATAATGTTGAAGAAGTTGCTGCTGCTAAAAGAGAACAAGTTAATAGTGAAGCTAAAAGTATTTCTGCGGGTGCACAACCAACCTCAATATTTCCCAGTGATTGGAATATCTCATTGTTTAATATTTCCGTTATCGTATTACTTCTTGGGATATTTATCTTACAACTTTGTATATTTATATCAGTGAGAGCGGTTCCGGAAAAGACATTTTCATTTGGGCTGTTCAATGAAATCGATAAGAATACAGAGAGTGCCTTATTTAAAGGCGAGGAAATGTTATTATGGAATTGGATTGATGAAAGAGCTGGTAATTTAGATCTTTCAAAGAATGAAAAAACAAGCGTCTTGAAGAATGATATTGATCAAGTCATTACAAAATGGGTTAGTAATGAACTGAATAGTGAAGATAGTAAGAAGCTGTTAAAATCATTCGAACATCATTTGAATTCATACTCTGAGAAACCTTTAAATAATATGAAGGATGATCAACATCAACAAAAAGCTGCAGCATTGAGAGCTGCTATAAAGGCACTTTTGTGAACAAGATCGTATGGTCTATACGGAGGTGCTTTTTTATAAACAATGTATTTTGATTTTATAGGATAAAGGGAGTTCCACTAATTGAATTTAAATATGTCAAGTTTGGTGTTGTTGTTTATTAATATGTAGCTTACTATTGATGGCCATTTAGTGGTCAATGCGAATAGGCTTATTTCCGGCCGGTTTAATAAGGATCTAGCACGAGGTTGCTTTGAGTAGAGTTTACATAAAAATTTGAAGGCATTATTTTCATTTCAGTATTATAGAACAGGTCCACCTACTCAAATACTTCACTCTTTCAAGACTAAAAGCTTCTGTAATTTGTTGTTTCAAGCATTTGTTCAACGCGCTTGTGATTTGAGCTTATCTAATTCCAGGCCTTAAAATAGATCGTCAAACCAATTGAATTTAAAATATCAAAACCAAACAAAACAACGAAAACTGAAGAAGTCACAATTAAACTAAAGGACCACCAGCTTATCACTCTAAATTTAGTGTCATATCATCAATTGCCAATAATATATTTGAAGAGAGAGAAAACAGCGAATAACACTCACAGATAATGGTCAAGTGTTGAAGATTGAAAATTTCTGAATATGTCCCACGAATCACTATTATCACTCAATAAAAAGAGTAACTCATCACAACAATCAAACTATGATAGCACACCATCAACTCGTCGTCCAAGAACTAGAGTATCGAACTTGAGGTATTCGGAATCACCATCAGGCTCAAACAGAAAAACAAGTGCCCCAACTGCTGCCCAAAGATTACACAAAACAGCTTCAATCAATTCAGAGGAGAGTTTTTTTTCACCAAATCAAGAACCAGAACATTTAAAATGGTCAAAAAGAATTCCATACTACCTACCTTGCTATTCGTGGCTACCTTCATATACTTTTAAACAATTTTTGGGAGATTTAGTCGCTGGTCTTTCACTTGCATCTTTCCAAATCCCATTAGCGTTATCTTACGCTACGGCAGTTGCACATGTTCCAGCATTATGTGGTTTATATGCATTAGCATTACCACCAATAATATATGCTGTCTTTGGATCAGTACCACAGATGATTGTGGGCCCAGAGGGAGCAATTTCCTTGGTTGTTGGACAGGCTGTTGAACCAATAGTTGCACATAATGAAAATATTGACCCAGTTGATTTGGTCAGTGTGCTATCATGTATTGGTGGATTTTATTTATTAGGCGCGGGTCTTTGTAGATTCGGGTTTTTAGATAATGTTTTATCAAGAGCTTTACTCAGAGGGTTCATATCTGCTGTGGGGCTTGTCATGATTATCAATTCATTATATGATGAACTTGGGTTGAATTTAATTGAAGATGTTCCGATTCATTTCCATTCAACAATCAAGAAATTTGTTTTCATATT